>CM040397.1:96761691-96981691 GCA_022702515.1 Ilyophis sp. 1 JC-2022 | reverse complement strand
GCGAGTAACAGAGACAGGCGGGCGCAGTGTGTTTATTCTTTTAATTGTTTCTCTTAGCAAGGCTTACATGCCACCTTTTAAATGCCGTACTGTGAATCCAAAGGTGTCGTTTCATGCTCGCGCTGCGCTGTGCATCACGGCTAGCGCCTTTGTCTGTTTAAAGTTGGCGCACGTTATCAGCCTTATTCCCCGAAAGGAGGACGATCAAAGATGTGCTGAAAGCGAAGAGGCTGCCCTGCAGTGCCTACGCCATCAAAACTTCTGATAGCGGTTTTATTTTTATTTTATTTTTTTTTAAAAACCTTTTTCCCCCTCTCGCCACATAGTTCGGTTTATAAATAAACCCGGTAAAGTTCAACGGGGAAATGATTCAGTCAAGCAAGCCATTCAAAGATTTATCATCTTTGTTTATCTGTTTATTTTGTTTTCCTTTTATTTTTGAGTCTCTAGTTGGCCCCCAGACAACACTTCTCTGAGATTTGTCACATCAAGCGAAGAATCTGATTCAAATACTCGTTGTTTGTCGGCTGCAGACATTGAAAAGATTCAGAGAAGGTGTGCGGGGCGCAGATGTAAATTCAGCCTTGTTTTTAAAAACTAGCACATTTTTTGACAGCTTTAGCATGTTGTGATTCAAATATTCTCATCCACAGTTAAAGATCCATCCCTACTTAAAACACAGCAATATGAGTTTTGCTTTTCCCTTCTTCTTTTAAGAAAACAATTAAGTAAGTAAGAACGTGTTGTGTCGTGGGAGGGGATCAACATGACTCGCATTTACAGGTAGGCACACAGATAGTGAGAAAGAGAACCCATATAAAGGTGACAATTCCCTATAAGCTGGCTCTATCGTGTCCCCGGCCTTCTGAAAACTACACTATGAAATACAGGTTGGTGGAATAAGAAACAAATTCATTTTAAAACTCAAAAATGTTGCTTGTCCAGCCTAGCCTGTCAGACAGTACCCGGCAGAAGTGGTCAACTGTGACAGGACGTGTTTTTAGTCTGGCAAACGGCATTATTCTCATTTCCAGTGGAATTGTCAGCTTTCATAGATATCCGCTGTCAGAGGGGAGTGTGCCGCTAACCAGGGCAGCCACATACTCAGCATGCCTCAGGACCCTCTCTTCACCCGCACTAGCTCAAGCTGAAAGTGATGGTCAAGGGATTCGAAAAACCTCAAATAACCACAACATATCACAGAGGGATGCATCCACTACACACCCACCAAATAACTTTTGAAGAAAATGTCAATAGGTATATTAATATACATCTCAAAGTCTTGAAAGAACTCAGAACTGTAGGGGTGTGGGATATAGGAATAAGTAGAGCGGGAAAAAATAAACAATTTAGCTAACTACTATTCCAAATCCAAATACTGATAACGCGGACAACTATTCTCAAGTGCAAACAAAACGAGCGTTCGGTTCAGACTTCAGACAGGATTTCTTAGTGGGACAGGACGGTTTTATTCGCCTCAAACTATGAGAGGAGTTACGTAATGAGATCAAAGTATGTATTGGTTGAGGTTTCACGTCTACGTCACCATGGACCCATTTTCGACTCCCCCATTTTTTTCAGCATACAGGAATAAAGAGAAATAGATAGACTGAAATTTAACGAGATTACAATGGCATTTATTCCTCGCGCTTTATTGGTGCTCAATACATACCTTAATAGCCACAACTGTTATAAGCATATTACGGATTTTCCTTTACCGTCACAAAGAAACCACAGAACAAGAGTTATGAAGGAAGGCCTGACTGTCTCTCAATATGTATGTCCAGCAGGAGGGAGGGAGGGAGGGGTGGGGACCCCCACATCACTCTTCTGGGGAAATAAAAGGCAGCCGGCTAGGCTTTCTTCCACCTCATATTGCTCCTGACAGTGTCCATTCTCTTGGCCCAGGCTTTGATTACCTGGCAAGGCTTCCTGCTTCGAAGAATCAGTTTCAACTTCAAGCTGAATCAACCTGCAAATATGTGTGTGTGTGTGTGTGTGTGTGTGTGTGTGTGTGTGTGTGTGTGTGTGCGCGCGTGAGGCCACCCCGAACCACTCCAAACACATCCTGCCATCAGCTTGTGGAGGGAATTAAGCGCATCTGCTGGCATGACTAATGTTTGATTAAAGGTAATGACTGATGATTTGTGCTTAGTGACAGAACAAGGTTGCCTGACAGAAGAGGGTGAGCCCTTCATCCACCTTCACTGAGATCTGAAGGCCTTGCCTCAGCTTCCATTTTAATAGTGAAGGACACATACTGTCACTCACACCGACCGACACACACACCCACGCACACACACAGTCACACACACAAACACACACACACACACAGATTGTCTGTCTCTCATACATACATACAAACACACACACACACACACACACACACACACGCACGCACGCACGCACGCACACGCACACAGGCACGGGCGCGCACACACACACGCACACACAGCACCAGACTGTTTGTGTGCATGCATTCATGCGTGATAGTTTGGATGAAACTACCACATTATTTCTGGCTCTTCGTTGTCTTAAAATGCCAACTCAAAAGTAATTCTTTCTTTTTTTAAAGGCCTGGCTGTTTATGCCAGGGGTAAGTTAACCTACTCCCCAAAACCTTGCAATAGTCATGTCTTTAAATCAGTCGGGCAGCCTGTTAAACACGGTCATTAATTTCTGTGCAGAACGTTGAGAGGTATCAAATAGGAATGCAGGCCCCAGTGGCTGTCAGGGTTCCTCCACAGCCTACACAAAGAGAGCTCGGCCTTGGGCGACACAGGTATGTTCTGTCAATCTCATTCACCGCCACTGGAATCTCTCTCTAAATAAAGACAAAAGGAGGAGTCATTCTGAATGACTGACCGCAGTGCGCTGCTGGGGAACGACGGCGTTTTGAGGATTAATGCATAAATAATGTATTAATCAGACCCAAAAAGATGCGCTTTGATTGATGCCGAGATGCCGAGGGCTCAATACGTCCAGAATGTTTTTTTTTTTTCCTCTCTCTTTTGCGTTTCATCAGGGCGAGAAGGTTTTGACATTTGGAAGCTTAAGTCTGGGACTGTCGAGGTTACCTTGCCGAGTCTCACGTCTGCAGGACACAACAGAGGCATCTGCCTGTCAGACCAACCCGAAGCAGCTGCAATTCATATATCAATCTATACCACTGCCATTTCACTAACATACTTCAACATGCTCACGCTATTATTTCACACATTGTTTAAGGTCGTTTTTTATTATACAGTACTGATATACAGTATACTGTAGACTAGTGCAGATATATTGCCTTCCTTTCCAAAAATAAAAAAACAATGTAAAATTCAACTGCTGATTGAAAAGATGACTGAATTAAATGATACTTTATGTATCTCAGCTGAAGTATTTCTATAGCCATCACCACACCCTGAGCCTCCTTACCAGTATCTTACTCTGGTTCATCAAAACACCTCATACCATAGAATCATCTTCCTCACTTTGGGATAGCTTCCCGCTAAAGTTTCACAATGCAATACATTTTTTGGCTATCTGTAAAAAGTTCAATAAAACAAAGCTCAAACAGGCATGCAGCAAGGGTAAAAAAAATCAATTATTCATGTTAAAGTCATGTACTCTTCAACTGTCCAATTTTAAAGGCTCTGGGGGTGGAAAAAAAGGCCCAGGAAAAATATTTTAAAGACAAAAGCTGTGATAGTATTTCCCTCCTTGACATCATTCCAATAATAATAAACAGCATAGGTCACATGGTTTAGCATCAATCTTAGCTATCAAACCGCTAAAACACAGACTATTCATTTTCGCCAATCCACTTGGAATTTGGTAAACAGAATCGTTACACTGTAACAACGTCTGTTTGGATTACGAGGATAATGTTGATCCTTAGATTTAACGGAGTTCCGCACAGTTGCTGTATAATGCACTATTGATCTTGCTTGAGAAATGTGAAGACAGCATTGATCAATTGCTTCCTTACTTGTGTCATCTAAGATGAGATGTGGGCCAATGGCCATCCTGGGTTTAAATGCACATCCATCATTAACTCTGTACAACACTTAATAACTCCTTTTGATCGTCACTGGCCTGGAAATGCATCCATATGCTTACAAGGTGTTCTAAATAAATGCTCAAGTTGCAAAATCAAACAGACTTGTCAGAACATATTAATTCTGAATGCATCTGCACACCATCTATAAATCAGAGATAGTTCTCTCAGATATAACAAAAATGTTGAGATATAGACGGTTTCCGGGAAGTGTGCTTGGCATAGGCATCAAATTGAGGTCGCACAGTAAGTATTCCGCATGCAATTTCTCGCAGAAAAGTGTTTCTGTGATAATTCATGGGATACGCCTGTGACAAATGGCTCTTCCAGCAACCTCATTTCATAAATTGGTGCACATGGTCTTTGCACGGACCCATATCAAAGAACACTAGGGCACATGTTCCTTTGAATTACCGCTTCTTTACATTCGCAAAAAAATTACAATACATCACGCCACATGTCCACGGCTATTATTCACTACTCAGTAAGTACCAACAGTGCATATATCACTCAATCATCATTTCTTTCAGTCGCGATAGGTCTCAAAAGGCATATCGCTTAGCCCCCCGGGTCATTGCTGCAGACCAATACATGACAATGCGGATTATTAATACGTGACTTTTATTGTATAATATATACAGTCGTTAAATACCTGTCTTACAACTCTATTTTTTTTATTTATTTTGTGACAAATATTCTTTCTCCAAGCCCACACACAACTGAAGCCACCATACAGAACACACAAGAGGGAATTACATAGTACCAATGTAAATAGTTTGAGCTGCTCCTCTTTTTGCTTACGATCAGACCAGTGTACAGTGGAATTTCACAGGTGGTAACAGGTGGCTGTTTCTTGTACAACCATGGGTTAATTAAACTAATTATACAAAAGGGCATTAGAGTGCAGTGTCTCAGCTTTATAATGGACTGGACCCCACCCCATATTTCTTTCAGTTGCAGAGTTGAAGTGCCTCAACATTACATGAATTAAAAAAAATACCGAAAAAGCAAGCGTAAAAACGTTAGTACGCGCTTCCCAGCAAACCGAGGAACGGCCATGACGCTCAAAAAGAAGCTCCTCCCTGTTCTGTGACCACAGGTAGGCAGATCACCGTGCAGTAGTGTGTGTGTGTGTGTGTGTGTGTGTGTGTGTGTGTGTGTGTCTGAGCTACGGGCGTGCGTACACTCACCGCACAACACCTGCCAGAGACTATGGAGCCAGTCCAGTGCAGCCTGTGCAACAGCCGCTCGTACGAGTCCCTTCTAACGCAGGCCTGCATTGCACTTTCCAAACCAAGTCCCATGAGCCAATTTAACTGGGAAGCGTTTCCTCTCAGGGCAGCTGAGCGAAAAGTAATAAAAACGGGTGAAGAGTCGGCCATCCATCAAAGCCTTTAATAATCCCAATGTGAGGAGACAGGACAGGTGCCTCATCTAATTTATGCAATTATAAGTATTTCATCTCTGATTTTATGTTTTAAAGCTTATTATGCCATAATTTCCTTTTTGTGCCGTTATACCCTTTATTACTTATCCGTGGTGAATTCAGGGAGCGGAATCTGGCCAACACTTCTCCGGCTTGTTAGTTGCTACAGAAACACCGCATTTGTTACCCACATTATACAGATTGAAGCCGACACCCATATTTCTTTTCCTGGGAAGGATTCCTTTTAAATTTGTGTTCTACGTTTCCATAGAAACTCGTTATAAGTGTCGCCCAAAACCTTGGGACTAAAATGCGAAAAGACACCTGAAACACAGACACTGAGAATCGAGAAAGAATCACTGATAACGTCGGTCCAAGAATGAGCAATGTGGTCGTTAGTTCCTCTCACTAAATTTAAAAACGTTATTCATGCATAGAAGTGTGCCATTTTATATCCAATACAAATGCTCTTGGTAATATTTCATTACTACAAGCATCAGAAATGCTATGTTTAGATAGTGTATTTGCATACAAAAGTGTAGCACATTGAAGACAAAATGCTAATTATTGCATACATGTCAGGTCTCCACTGTTTTTCAGGACATCACTGTTTTTTCTCATAATTTGAGTCTATCTCCTGAAGGTTGCAAAAAAAAAAAATAATCACAAAAATTTGTACAAAAATGGTGATTTCCTATTTGAGCAAATGTTCTTGATTTCACAAAGGATCAGTCCAATAGTTCACATGTACACACACAGAAGTATGCGCACACGCGTGCACACATAGCCACACAGCCCATAATCAATTCTAATGGAGTGAAGCAAAAGGACTTATTATAAAGTCACTGGAAGTTGCATTGAAAACTCTCTGCTCTGGGTTTTCACAAGACAATTATTCTGAACCCTATAGCCATCAAGAAATACAATCTGGTCCTCCCAATAAGATACCATCCCTTCCCATCTGCCTGGACTCTGCAACAGGTTTTGACAGGTCTACTCAAGTTGTTAAATGAAAACATCAAAAAGCAAAACACGGGAAGATGCGTTAATACATAATATTTCACCAACAAGCACAGCTGAAGAATATAACAATTGAAAACATATAACTGTTAAATATACTAGATACCGAAAAGTACCTCATAATATTACACTATATGCTAATAAGTAGCTGCGGCTCTCTGCGCGCATGCATTTCCACAGCCGCGCATGCATTTCCACAGCCGCGCATGACAATTCCCTGAAATACAGTCTTTTTTTTAATGGAATTTGTAGCCAACATTTGTGTATTCTTGTGAAAATTTATGAAAATTGATTAGATTATGCAATATATGAGCTGTCAGCCAGGGTCAATAGAAAGGAAGAACCACATGTAACGGGAGAGTGCACCATCTCAGAGGGTTATTTGAGAAATAAATAATTCCTCACGGTATGTCCTAAATATGTCTATTTTTTCCCCCAGACATTTCCGAAACCACAGTAGCCAAGATCGGGAATATGTCAAGTCCCCCAGCCCCTCCAGCCCCTCCAGCCCCACCAACAAAAAAACTTTTGCCTTTTTATGAAACTTATAAACCTCTCCTCCAGCATTTGCAACTTTCCAGCTATTGAATTTGATTGACATTTTGAAAAAAAAAAATCCCATTTCGTCAAGATCAACTCTTATTGCAGGGTGCAGGGTGCAGTGTGCAGGAGGAGAGACACTTTGCCAATTTATTATATTTTATTTGCCTTTAATTTAAGCCCAAAAAAAATTCACCAAAGACCTCAATAACTCGAGCCCACAGGTTTTTAATCCGGCCCTATTTTGCATGCATGTATGTGAGGCAGAGATAAGGGGGACATTTTTTTTTTTTAACAAAAAACAGATTGAAAGGAATGTAGGGCACATCTCCGTGGATTGATCTGAGAGGAGAATATATTCTTCAGGTGTGACAGCTGGAAAATTTCAGGGCAGAAGTAGAGCACACACAAGAGGGAGGGATGGACTGGGAGATGCAGAGTCTGAAGCCCCTTTTCAAACCCGTACGCCTCAAAATCCAACATGCTGAATGCATAAAACAATGTCTGGATGTGATAACGCAATATTAATATGAAGCACACGCCAAGGCTAACAAATGTTAATCCAATTTGGCAATGTAACTGTGTGGAGATCTGTGCTGTTATCAATCACCATGACTTAGGGAGTCTTCAAGACACAGTCTTGGAGCTACGGATGACGGAGTGTGAATACAAATACAACCTCCACAATTGAACCAGCCAGCAGAGGAAGAACAAAGATCAGAGTTTTGAATGCTTAAAAATGTCTCTCCCACTCGAGTCACCAGAGGTCTGAGATGCTCGTTCTATCTGATAATTCTTGTAACGGTTCCTCTGCGAACCGCAGCGTGACTTTGTCCAAATTTGCGAGCGCTTAATTAATCACATCCAGCTTTCCTTTGCCCCACACGGCAAAATAAATTAGCGGAAAGACACGATCGCATTTTTCTCAGTCCAACTTATCAAATCAAACGAAAGTGAAATATAAAAAGATCAGGCAAAGCCTGCTTGGCCTTGCTATTTATGGACACATCTCGGTTTATTTGAACGGACAAACCGACGGGCAAGTAAGTGGAGGGGCCTCGGCCCCCACCCTGGGCACCCGATGCTTCAATGGGAAACGGGCGTAGGGTTGCAGCATATCATTATGATCCAGCAGCCTTGAACGAGAGCGGATAAGAGATATTCTCTCTCTCTCTCTCTCCCTCTCTCTCTCCCTCTCTCTCTCCCTCTCTCTCTCTCTCCCTCCCTCTCTCTCTCCCTCTCTCTCTCCCTCCCTCTCTCTCTCCCTCTCTCTCTCTCTCTCTCTCTCTCTCTCTCTCTCTCTCTCCCTCCCTCCCTCCCTCCCTCCCTCCCTCCCTCCCTCCCTCCCTCCCTCCCTCCCTCCCTCCCTTTCACATTCACAGAAACTGCAAACTACTTTGCCCTTGGCGGTGCCTCTTACATGAAATAGATTTATGAGAACATTTGTGCCATACTTCCTCTTTCCTGCTATTCTCAAGACGGACCGTCGCTGCGGGTTTGATTGAGTGGAATTACCGCACAGGGCCCGGCTCACTTTGTCAACAATCTTCACGTTCATCATTTATGGAAATTTTACGGGGAAGGGTAAATTAGCCAATGACGGCACACGCAGGGTTCTGCGGTCTCAGGTCAGGGTTATGAAAACATAAAAAAGCACGTGGACAAATACTACTGAAGTACACAAGAATAACACGGAATGAAAAAAAGGAAACGCGTCAGTTTGATGTTAAAGGTGAGATTGTAAAAACAGGTAATATAAGTGATACTCTGGTTATGATACATGTATTACATGCTGTTACCGCAAAGGAGGTGCTAAGTTGGCATATACAGCATATATATATATATATATACATATATATATATATATATCCCAATTTAATCATCTTCCTGAAAATGAATGCCATAACTGTGCCTCCAGCGATATGAGAAGGAACAGTGCTGAAATTTGATTGGCTAATATCCCTGGGGTTGTGATTCCGACACCCCTACATAAAGCAGGGAACAGAGTGCCCACAGCAGTGCTCAACCTGACCCCATTTAAAGCTTAACTAACAATGTATATATTTTCATTGTGTTTCTGCTCCCTGATAAATGACGGAGATCTCCTGATCTTTTCTCTGCACTCCGTTTACCTGAGGGAAATCACCAATCTTTAATTATCATCTCAGAGCGCTCGGCGTGACAGGAGGCTACACTGCGGGGACTTCGAGTCCCCGAACGGTCCGTTGAGAACACGGCGTCTCGCGCAAACGCTTTTCGTGGAGGAGTCCCGGGCGCGAGTGCTCTCTTCTTCCGCTGTGGAACCAGAAGGACGAAGACGCGGACTCAGACCACGCCCTTTCTGCACAGTCATTGTGTTGCTCCTGAACAAACATCTTGGAAGGACAGTGGTGCCCCAACTCCAGGGTCCAATTCATCCAAGTTATAGTGTTCTATATAAAAATGTTGCCAAAATAAGCTAATAATTAACACAAATATCAATGTGAATGTTCTCTTGTCTTTTATTTTCTTCCAAACACCAGATTTAACACCTGAATTTTGCAACTAGAAAAGATGCAATAGAAAAACAACACCCTGACATGGCAGAACAATAGTGCAAGAATAACCTCGTAATTCGAAGGTGTTGAGATGAGTTTATGTGTAAACCCGTAGCCGAAGGCCAAGGCACACGTCACCGAGGGTCATACTGTTTTAGCAAATACATTTTTGGATGTAGTTCACAACCCCTCGGCTGGACATTTTTATCCCAAATAACATCAGAAACAGGGCAAAGAAGCGTCTGCAGGGGAGGTCGGCGCTGCACTTTAAATTAAACATGGCCACGGAGATTCAGGACCGGCTCTGCTTGAGCATAAGTTCAGCGCTCCTTTCTGAAGCTGTGCGTCAGCAGGTACTCTCAGGCAATGCTGGCAGTTGTGGGCAAAGAAATAAACGAGCTGAAAAGACTTTCATCGATTGGCAGGTTCATGCCTACAGACGAGGCTTACTTTAAAACTGCTAATGTTTCAAACTGAGTCACTGCTCTGCTGTTCAATCCCTGCTAATCGTAATCTCAACTTTACCTGCACAAAATAATATTGACTGAAGAACTGAGGAATATCGCACAGTGTAATTAGTCAAGGGTGGATAAAGAAACAAAACAAAACAAAGTCAACACTTCAAATTACATTTGTAATAATTTCGCAATGCCATAGAATGCGGTATTTGGGAATATTCATTACTGCAAACAAGCAACCAATTCCAGTGCCAGAAAAAAAGAATTCCCCCTCGGGAGCAGCGATTGGGAAGACATCGGAAATTCAGTCTGGGTCGGCATGAAAATGGGTTGAGAAAAAGTCACCCCTGAAATATAACTGAGCGTTTTCTGGTTAGCTGTTGGCCATGAGGTGAGGTGGTGTGAGGTACCTAAAGACCTACATGCACCTCAACAGCACATAATCAACATTTGATTCATTCTGCAGCTGGAAATAGGAGGCTTCCTCTCTCCTTATCTATGTACAACCACCAAGCACAATTACTCACCATCACTGAAGTATTTTGGTGTGTGGGAACCGTGTGCGTGTGTGTGTGTGCGTGCGTGTCTACAAGTTCACAGATTAGAACAGATACATATTTTTCATTTTACAACCTGCTCAAGAGCTGGACTATTATATGCATCTGTGTGTGTGTGTGTGTGTGTGTGTGTGTGTGTGTACACGCACTGGGTACATCAGTTTTATTCATGTGAGGAGAAATATGGAAATTTCAGTAGAAAAAAAAATTCCAGGTTGTTCATTATAAGTAGTATTAGCTATTCACTTGGCCTGCGCCGTATCCCACAGGGTCTACACTATCCTGTAATACATCATATACCACTAATGTATGGATTTTACGTCTGATGCAATTTCAGTTAGTGTGCAGCGCAGGCCACCAGCATTCAAATTGGAGATTATGAGCAGTTTTCAACCGTCTCCTCTGGGAGAAAACATTGTCAAATTTCGCTGGGTGCCCATGAAATTGAACTGAGCCATCCCACTTTACGGTGAGTCCCTTTCCCCCCACCTCCCGCCCCCCCCACCCACACCCACAACTACGTGCCATAATACATTGGGGGGGGTGACAACTGTGACAAAACGGCATGGCAGGGAATGCCACTTCCTGTCTAGTCTGTTTCAGGCAAGCAAGGAGGGGAAGGCCAGGAAGTGAGGAAGTGGCAGGATATAAAAAAAGAGTGAATAAATAAGTGTAGGGGCGTGAATGATGTCTCCCTGGTTTCATGGCTGCTCTCTCTGCACCAGGCCTTCCTTGAGACTCAGCAGAACTGTGCTCTGGCCTCCCTACTCGCTCCCTGCTTGCTCCCTACTCGCTCCCTGCTTGCTCCCTGTTGGCTCTAATTAGGAGAGGCCTTGACACAGTGGGCTTTAATGACTGGGGTACGAGAGCCCACAGAACGCACGTATATCTGGGACTGGTGTCCCTGATTTCTGCCTGTAGGTAGAATCTTAACTCTCTCCGACTCAGCCCCCCAAGCGGCTGGCCGGTTCGGGGAAGCTGTGAGGCACATAATCATTAAGTGCTCCTGTTTGAAAAAAAAACATATCAAATTTGAATGGCTCTATTTCATACAAAATCATACATAAGTTTAAAAGTTAAAAAGGAAGTTCTTCAGCATGGTGTGGTGCAGGGATGAGCCCCACGGACTCGGATCTAATCCGGGCCGTGCCAGTGCCGACTGTGGCCGACAGCTCCACAGAGCGACGCTCAATGGGTTGCCGCTTAACCCAGGGTATGGGAGGGGTCAGTCGGTTCGGGGTCCGTGTTTCATTACTATCGAGCGATCCCCGCCGGTCAATCGCACGCCTGTAGACTGTTAAAGCCGCATATATGTAAGGTCCTCCTCTGACTCCACTCGAGAGCTCAGCTGTAGTCTGTGGTGTGAAAAGAAGCCGCTGGCGACACCACGTGTTTCAGAGGAGAATCGCGGTTGACTAAATGAGGCTTTTCAAATTAATTGTAAATGGACATGCTCAGCCCCAAGTTTGGCGCCAAATATCTTCTTGAATATTGCCACATACACATATTAAAGAAGGAAATGTAATTATACGTGAATAAAAAGGGTTAAAGGGACGCTCACCCACTCACAGGAAAGATTTCAAATGTACGCCAAAGAACCAGACTCAGAGTGGACTGTGAAATAATCCAGTTATTATTGATTAGCAATTAACTTTCTTTTCAATTTGGATTTGTCATGATAATAGCTGGGCAATAACATTACATGGAAATGATACGAGGCAATTAACATGGGGAAAGCAGTGGGCGTAATGCAATATAAAGTGATTAAGGTAGGTCAGTCCACAATAAAACAGACTGAAGAGAGACTTACAGCCCTCTATCTGCCTCGTGTTCTCTCTGCAAAGATGTAGAGGTTAAGAACCGCTAGAGTGGTTCACTCCAGCGTGCGCTCGCAGGGCAATCAGAGTACAGCTGAAGAATGGTAGACTTCTGGCCACAGACTGATTACACATTTTCAATCAGGTATATTAAGTGCGCGCGCTCCAGAATTCTCCGCCTGGCCATGTGGTTTAGTCAACGTGTGTTGATTACGCTTATGCCCTGTGCCTATTGAAGCAACAAGCACACCCCCAAAAATAAATAAATAAAAACACGCACACGTAGCATAATGGTAAGGTGCTTCCCTCCACTGCAGGATGCAACCATGTGACGAGGTGCCCTCCCCTCTCAGCCCCCCTTTCCATTGTCAAATAATGAGGTAACATGGTGGAGCTGGCCTTGGGGGTACCTATCTCGCCATCTGCCCTGTGACTCCGAGGGCTGCTTTAAAAGGGTGAGCCTGGAGGATAGTGCTGCACTGCGCCCGTCATTCCGATTTATTAGCACGCAGCGCTACGGTTGATGCTCGAAAGGAGGCCGATAAAGATGAGGAAAAGCAGTGTAGCCGCAGCAGCACTGTAGCATAGCGGTTTGGGAATTCGCAATTCCAAGGTTGTAGGGTTGATTCCTAGATTTGGCGCTGATGGTGCCCCGCCTCTGAGCGAGGTACTTATCCTGAACCGGTTCCGTTAATATCCGGCTATACTCATGGATTGTGGGCCTATGTAAAAAAAAGTATGTAAGCGCTAGCAGTGTAAGTCATTCTGAATAAATGCCAAAAATGCTCATGAAAATGTAAAGCATCATAAAGAGCCAAAAAAATTCTAAAATCCAACTGGCATGAGTGAAAAAGCGGGGGAGTTATCTCCGAACAGGAGAATAACGTGATATAATTGGCTAATAAAGTGTTAGAGGAAAAATAAATGCATTTAGGATGACATCCACCTATGTATATATATACTGCTCAAGACTAGGATAAGCAGCATACCAGGTAAAGGTAGCAGGATATTCAAGAGCTCTTTTTTACCAATTTACCTGACAGGAGACCGAACACGGGTAGTGGTAAATTATTAATCTGGGTTTCGCTGTTCTACATGAGCTTTTCCAGGCTGGCGCCGAGCCGGAACGTGGCCTGCCAGCACTCCTTTGTGCAACCGCTCGAAAGACGGCTGATTAGACAAGTTTTCCGAAGCGCGATGGTGGAGGCTGCACGTCGCGTTCCCCTCTCAGCCGAAACGTGCTTAAACAGGAGCGGGAAAAACAACGGAATAAAACATGAGGCCAGGTGACTACAAAAGTCCCTCCGCTGCCGTATGAAGAGATGTGTGAGTGCATATGAGAAATATATTTAACACAAAGCACTTCAAAGGGCTTTTTTAAAGTGGGTGAGTCACGCTCCCCACTGTGGCTGTCGCAGTGGCTCTGGAACCGAGACCTTGGCTCGCTCGCGAACGATTCCCGCGAACGCCACCCGCTTCCAGCTCGTTTTTTTAACCGAATCATCATCTGCTTACTCATGCTCTCCCAAGTTTAGCAACGGTGCCTCTCTGTTCCCTCAAAGCTAAGCCACTGCCCTCTTAATATCTGCACTACGCATATTAATTTGTGTCAGAGTATTGATTCAACCAGTCATGTAACTGACATAATTCATTCCCGCCCGTGTAGGAGTATTCAACTACAACCAGAATGACATAGTTCACAACACGTACCTAAGTACACGGTTCACACATATGCTACATTCCTCCGTCACAGCGCAAGAATAGTTCAATGCTCGTCTTTTTTCTCCCCTCTTCAGTCATAAGTTGCGGAATGCGAGGGAACAACGCGGTTCCTTCAACCTGAACGCAATCAGTTAAACGAGATTAAGTAAGCAATTATGTAGCTAACAAACTAATGAACCCCAGAGGGCCTCATCCGAACACTTCCTGAATGGAATGAGTCTATTGACAGGTCAAGCAACAGCCAGGTCTACAGCACGAAGCCAAGCCTCTGGCACTCACACGCTCTGTGATTTTAAGCCGGGAAAGAATTAGTAATTTGAACTTTACATTGATGTTGATGAATACATTTACATGTAAATAACATCATTTACATATATTACATATATCACACATTGATTCAGTCGCATACGTGTTCATTTGTAGTATATAGATTAGATTAGAATAGAAAATTAAATGCAATGCTTTTAACTACATACCCAAGTCGTTTATAAGGATAGATTGCATTAAACACAGTTTCTCACGGAGCTACACAAACAAACAGTGCTGATGCTCCCGGAGAATACGGCGGGTGCTATAGCTGCCTGACTGAAGTGGCACCTACAATGGAATATACTGCAGCACCCTAAAAATGCACCACTGTGCCCATCTTAAGGTCAGGAAATTCACTACCGTACAGTAAAACCAGCCGTCTTGCTGTGTGTAGTTCCTCCCAATGGCGCTATAAACATTTCCTCATGCCCATCTCGGAGAATATATACGTCCCCTGTGCTTCATTAAAATTCATCCATTGACCCCTAAAACTATGCGAGATACCACCAGCCCTAAATATAAGGCCTCTTACCCAGAGCAAGACGACTGGAGATTCATGTGTAACACAACGCTTGACTCGGGACCCCCTGACTATTAAGAAGTTTCATTCTACCTGATGCAACAGCGCTAATTAAAGTTCCCCAACCTTGTTAGTTCTCATCTCTTGGGTTGCTCTATAAAACATTGGATGGTCAACAAAAAAAATGGTGTAAACTGAAAAAAACAAAAACCCCCTCAATGTTCAGGGTTTAAGAGTGTGCCACGAGAGAAAACCAATAAAAGATTTGTCAAATGCCTCTCATAAACTGGTGCGGGAACCAAGATGGTAAAACAGAAGAAAACATCCCAAGGTCACGGCAGTGAGATGTCGAAAGTTTGTGTGTGTGGTAAAAAAAACAAAAAAAAAAACATCAGACCAATAACGACAAAGCAATCATAATTCTCCTCTATTTAGATCCGATTTAAAAATGGAGCCAACATTGTTAAAATATGGTGCAACAAAACTTCCCATTTCCCAAAGCAAACAACAGAAGAGCAGTTAATGGGCTCGTTAAATTAGTAGAATTAGAAACCAACTTGATCTTCTCATAATGGGAGCTTCCACCACAAACACGTCCCACAAAAGAGACAAACTGCCGGGCTACCGTAAAGACGAGGCTTAATCGCCGCAAGATTACAGCCCAGGAGCAAATTGCAGGTTTGATGGGAATCTTTCTGTGATGTCTAGTGAATGTGTACAATTTCAAGAGGTATTTACTGCCGGGTGGAAATACTGCCCCCTTGTTGAAACTACCGCACGGAAAGGAAAAACAAAAATACAAGCTTTTTTTTGTCAAGTTATATGTGCAGTGAAGCCATATTTCTGCACTGCAGCCAAAACGACCTCTCGGATAACATGACTCACCTTAAGGTATGTTTGTTGGAACTCTTTAATTTCTCAGAGCCGGTAGTTACAGTACATGAGAATGGCAGTCCAAGCTCATTAGGGACATTTAACATTTAAAGGAGCTATATGTAAAACTGACACCGAGCGTTTAAAATGGATACTGCAGTCCAAATTCACAATATTGGAGAGAGTTGTCTCTGCCCACCCCCTCCTCCCCAGACTCGAAGCTCACGCGGGTTGCCAGGTTGAGGACACGAGCGCAAGACGAGCCGAGCGCAACATTATATTTTGAGACGAGCTTATTCTATTTTGACAATGACAAGCGACGACGAGTCCTACACTGTAAGTTGATCAGCTGATGTATACGTTTGCAATGTATTTATTGTTTGCAAATTATAAACCAGCTCACGTGGATTTTTTATAACTGTCAATGTTAGTTAGATGCATGGCTGGCTATGTTTACGGTCACACAGATATAAGCTAAAGTTAGTGGTATGTTTAGCTAGTATCTATATACATATATATATTTTAATCTTTAGCTAGCATAAAAACGATGTTGGACTTAGCTTAGGCATTTGGAAATCGGCTGTCGGAGTGCTGGAGTACATCTATCTGATTGTTCGTAATGGGAAGTGGGCGGAGTCAACTCAGAGAAAAGTGAATCACACAGGCCAATACAAAAACAGACGTTCTGACCCGGAATTGAAATTTCAAAGGAGAATATACTGGCTGTAGCATTGCTGTCGGAGAACCCAGTATTTCGACTTAGCATGTTTCCTTAATCTCTGATGACATATCATGGTCATTTTATGATTTAGTACAGTGAATGTGTTACATATAGCTCCTTTAACTGGTACTTGTCTAGGCAAAAACAAGCAGCAGGCCCATCTTATCGTACATGGTGGTCACCCACTCACCTTTGCTACCGTTCTCCACGTGTTCCAGTTCATCGGGAAACTTCAGGATTTCTGGATACTTCTCCTCACATTTCTCCGCCAGAAAGTGGAGCAGCGTTGTCTTCTGGTCCGCCGATTTAGTGTCTCGAAGCTGAAAGAGAAGAACAGGGAACATCGAGTCCAAGCTGGCGGAGCGGAGAGCATCCGACCTTCGGATACTGCAGAACTGTTCTATAGCCGAAAAAAAGAACGTGCTGCGTGACAATGAGCGCCGAGTTAAAGGTTTTAATCACACTGCGGAAGTATGCTACTGTGTTCCATTATGCTATGTTCAATTCTCTCTTGAACATTGTGCATTTTTACAGTGTACAAGCATAGATCAAAACAGTTGCTCATGTCGCACATTTGAAGGTTATACTTGTAATATACAACCTGAATAGAAAGCTACATTCTGAAGCAGATGTAAAAATGTCTTCTTTATTTGTAGGCAGGGGTAGTAACTGTTGCATCCCCCCCCCCCCCCCTCCTACCCTACCCTAGGTCAGGGAAAGTTCAAAAGCAAAAATGCACTTCTAACAGACCCCCTGATCAAAGTTTATCAGCATTTGTCACAGTGAGAGAAAGTCACTTTCAGGAACTGAGGAAGCCAAAGCAAAACACAGGGCAATAAGTTCCAGCACGCTGTCATTGTTTTAGAGAGTAGAAAGCGGCGGAGGATGTCGAGTAACATCAGATTTGTTTCTTCCCCTATAGAGTAAAGTACATCAGGAAAGGTAGCACCTGACGCTGACTGAATTAAGCTCAACTTAATACACACCCAGCAGAACGAATAGTGCAGTTAAATGGTATTACAAATGAAGTAAATTAAGAATAAAACAACGTTCTTCCAGAGAAAACAGCCCCGGTAGCGGCGGCCGGCAGAGTAATCTCTGAGGCTCTGTATAAGAGAGGAACGCCTCATGTCTCCGTGTGACCTTTCAGACAGGCGTGCGGGCCTCGCAGCACAGCGGTAGCGTGGAGAAATCCTCCCTCCATTCTTCTCCCAAACTCAGCGATTGGCTCCTTGGTGCATTCATCCGTACGCACGCCGCCTCGCCCCACAGTCCGCAGCGGATTTCTTTTGTTCCCCCTTCGGCTCAGAACGAGTGCGTTTTGGGAAATACATTTTTTGTCAGAAGCGTGAACACTTTGGCACCTTGCATTGCGAATCAATCAAACCGGCTTACGTCCCCCGGCTATATGACGCCTCAGCCTCCAATTTAAAATAAAGGATATCATTGTAGTGGAGGCCGCACACCGGCTGCATTGAGGCTGCATCCTAGTCCGGGGTCATGCCCTTCTCTCTTGACCGTCCCACACTCTTGGCCACCGACTGGTACACGCAGGAGAGCTTCACTGCACTCGTTTTTAAAAAACGCTATTTTGAAAAGCCAAAATGAGGCAGTACTGCAGTATTGTTTGGTGCCTATCCGATTGAGAATAAATATTTTATAAATAAATAAAAAAACTATTTCCCAGCGAGGAACATCTGTTCGCCAGTGTTACAGGGCTATCATATCACACATTTACATGTCAACATAGCACTTGTAGCAACTGATAAATATGTATGTCAATAAAAATGTGAACTGCTTCAGCAGGGGAGGCTGAGTGAGTTATTTATTTACCTTTTCACTGAATTACTATATTAGATTTAAAAGTAATGGTTGCAGTGTATCTGTATCTGTGTAGATCCACTATGGGAAGGGGAGGGGACTTCCTGGATTCAGGGAGAGAGGAGCAGCAGGGCAGAGGGCAGGGGGAGGATGTAGGGCTGAATTTAGCTGGGCAGGTGGCAAGGTACCCCCACCGGCACCCTCTCCATCTCAGACAGATCATTTCCTGTCAAATCCTGCCTTCAGGCTGCCAGAGCTGAGCTAAAGGGCACCCTGTGCATTCCTGAGCAAGGCTCCAACAGTCATTGTGGACCCCCCTGCTCCCTAAACAAGGCTTCCACAGTCACTCCCGGTCACTCTGCTCCCTAGCAAGGCTCCAACAGTCACTGTGGGCCCCTCTGCTCCCTAAACAAGGCTTCCACAGTCACTCCCGGTCCCTCTGCTCCCTAAACAAGGCTCCAACAGTCACTGTGGACCCCCCTGCTCCCTAAACAAGGCTTCCACAGTCACTCCCGGTCCCTCTGCTCCCTAAACAAGGCTCCAACAGTCACTGTGGACCCCCCTGCTCCCTAAACAAGGCTTCCACAGTCACTCCCGGTCCCTCTGCTCCCTAAACAAGGCTCCAACAGTCACTGTGGACCCCCCTGCTCCCTAAACAAGGCTTCCACAGTCACTCCCGGTCCCTCTGCTCCCTAAACAAGGCTCCAACAGTCACTGTGGGCCCCTCTGCTCCCTAAACAAGGCTCCAACAGTCACTGTGGGCCCCCCTGCTCCCTAACAAGGCTCCAATAGTCAGTGCAGTTACTGTGGTGGCATTGGTTATGTCCTTGCATTGTTTTGTGGGTTTTAAAGCACTAATACAGAGGTGGGGGGGGTCTCGGTGGCGTGGCCTGTAAGAGCACCGTCCACATGCTCATTGCGAGCCGCGACGTCAGTGGTTGGAATCCGGCCGTGCGATCTTTGCCGCATGTCTCTCCCTCTCTTTCGCTGCCATTATTCCTGTCTCTCTATGCTGTGCTGTCCAATGAAGCTGAAAAGCCCTACACAGGGTTGCACAACAAGGGCCGGTGCATTTCAGGGGTTTGTGCCAACTTCTGCTCTTAACTACTCAATCGGCTCAATCATATCTGCTTCTGACATTTGTATAAGAACCAGCTACATCCCCAGACTGCGAGTGTATCCTAAAGATTTCACTGTGCTCCAGTACAGGAGCGAACCATTGTAGGTTATAGAGCCGTCAGAAAACTAAAGCTAAGGTAATTGGTTGGAACAAAAACCAGCACGCAGACCAGCCCTCCAGGACCGGAGTTGTGCCCCCCTGTATTAAAACAACAAAAGGACACGTGGCGCAGAATTACTGAGCATAAGACCAGACTAAAGAGCGGTGGCCGTTTGAACTGTGAAATGGCACCATTGTGCTGAGGGTAATGTACAGTAAGCGGTCTTTTGATGGTGTTCACTGGTCATGCAACTTAAACTGAGGTGTTAAATCCAAGAACATGTTTTTGTTATTTAACAAAAAGAATGTTTTGACGACAACATAAAAATATAATTTTTGAAAGCGAGCGACCCCATTGTAAGTTCCTTGCCTACGTGCCTGATGCCCTGGACATTGTTACTTACAGCATGCATTCCTTTTCTCATTGGATACTCAATAGCCATGCACAGCCATAGGCCGGGCATATAGACTGCTACAGCCCAACCTGATTCCATACTCTCCGTTATTTTTGTTTGTAGGAGACACAACACCAAACGGGGGAAAGTACATTGTTGGGAAGGCCGGTTACGGAATGGAGCAGTTGAGAGAACAAGCCAAGATCATTTGGCGTGCTAATGATCCCTGCCACAATCGGAACATGATTGAAGAGCCGAAGCGCTAAGCAGTTTTATTATTGCTTTCTGAGCCAGCCTCGGAAAGCCGCCATTCCCTGTCCGAAGCCTCCTCTTTAAACACGGACATAACCGACGCACTGATGGCTTATACTACTGAGAATTGCAAAAACCTACAATTAAGACTTCCATATAAATAACTGCGGGGATATCGCCACACTTATGGTACAGTAAGGTATTATGGTATAACGTCCATTACTACTAATGGTTTGATGTCCGCTAACCCATTTGTTCCATTAATAATCACCTGGATGTCCATTCAGTATTTGGACAAGGAAACACCCGGACGATGTCCAACACCTGCCTCACCACCATGTTCCTGACATTCTGATGGGAAACGTCTTGCCTGTGCATCACGCAAGGTTCCTCCAGGACAACGTGTTCCTAATGATCCGGGATTAGCTCAAATTATATGCACAGGCAGGGAATCATCCATCATCATGCTAAATGAACCGTAGTGATATGTTAATCTAAGCACATCTTGGCATATAATTACCTATTCAAAACAGGCTCTGTGATCAATAAAGCTTTTAGCCTGTAGAGGCCTTTGTTTCCTTTTCAAAGAGAGGAAGCCTTACTCAGATTAAACAGCAATTGTTCGCAGGTAGAATGAATCGCTGCAAACACGCCAAGCAGAAAAGCCGGAATTGATTAATCCATTAAGAAAGCATAATTCAGCAATTGCTTTACCACCAGCGCCGTGCCATTCATCAATTTATCAGAGAGCTTTATTGCCCTGCGCACTTCTCGACGTTGCTCCTCTTAGCTGGCACAGTTCTTACAAATAGACCCGCAAATAATCTCGGAATTATTATTGGAGTATTTCCTGCGGTTTTTTAGTTTTTTTTTTCCTTTTAAATGGCACTGTGTATGAGCATCCATTATATAAATCGCTTCCAATTTCTCCCCGAGAAATTGGCTATAAAGGACAGCAGGCTGAGGGACGTGTCACAGCTGCAATCGCTGAAATGACAAAGCTTTACAAATGACTCAAAATGTGTTACTGCTGGGGGATAGAAAAAGAGAGGGAAAAAAATAACAATAACGTTGTAAATATCTCCCGCCTTTCTGCAGAATGACCCTTTAATCTAAACAGATGTTTTGTCTGGGATCAATGCTGTTGTTGTTGTTCAAGGCGTCGGTGAGAGATGAAATAATAAAGTAAAATAATAAAGAAAATCCAACACGCGGCAGGTTTTTGTTTCCCCCTCATTCAGACACGAAGAAAGATTTTTTTTCCCTGTGTAAAGGCACAGAGCACCTCACCCTGCTTTTGGGGAGTGCTTCCGTTCCGCAAATTATTTCTGCTTTGCTGACTAGCTGATTCCCCTTCTTTCTGCAGTCGACGTACGGAGGAATTTCAACTCAGCACCTCGGCAAATTATCTTCTGGCTGATATGAAGTGCTGCCTCTCCCTTTATCTCGGCGCAGAATCTGCAGAATGGTTAATACGGAAGTCATCATGAACGCTCCGGTGCAGACATCAAAACAAGGCCGACCGCCTTTCCCTGTGGAAGAAGCTCCCGAATCCTAATGCCTTCCTCTCTGTATTTAAACCCAATGAAGCCTTTCGCCCACTCAGCCGGGGGCTGTTTACCCATCACCGCCGGGCCTCGGCAGCAAGCCGCCCAGCCACGGCGCAGGCAGAGAGATAACGCACTTTAAAGGCTTTGCCCATTTCCATAAAGAAGTCAGGTCTGCACGCCTGCCTTCTCCAATTTCCTTAGCCATCGCCAAAAACACAGGCTTTGCGCAGGAAACATTTTTGAACACAGTTTTTCCTGATAACCCAAATTTTTTTTGTTGTAGAGCACTGCTAAAAATCTCCGCTGCAATCCAAACCTCAAAAGACAAGTCCTTGCTCTCGCTTCAACCTTAAAAAATAAGAACTGACACCAGTGAGTCAAACTGTACGCTACTTGGCAATTCAATCTTATGCCACTTCCTGTTAGAGACGCTCTGTTTATGACACTCAAGATTTTAGCAAAAGAAAGCAGTCTCCAGCATTCCATGTCAAACATAAGTGAACAGTCTATGACATGTTCTTTAAGGTTTAATAATGGCGCGCTCGCACCGATGCCAAAAATAGTATCAAATAATTGCCCCTGGAGGCTATGGCATTGTGGTCTGGCCATCTTTTATGATGCGTGTCACTCCATGACTTTGACAGAAGTACAGGTGAACCCAGCACGTACACATTCCTTCCTCATACGACGCTGCCGCAATTCCACAGAACATCAGGGGCGGTGACAGCAAACGTCACACGACATCACTCAAAGCTCGTTGACGAAGGGCCCCGCCTGCCAATCACCATCAGCCGAAGCGCGTCGCGAACGTGGCCAGTCAACGCGATTTACAGCCTTCGGTGGGCGAGCGCGGAGGGAAAGACGGAGGGGACACCGCGTGTGCACGCTGCAGGCGCGCCGGGGCGCTTCGCCGTCTCGACGAGAGGACTGTGGGCCAGCGTTTCGGCTCGAGCAGCGCTTTGTGAAAATCCCACACGCCCATTATTGGAAACACTTCATCACATCAACGATCGCTGTTTATTCAAGGGCTGTTGTTGCATATTTATCAGAGGAATAATTAAAACACATTTTCCAGCTCATCACCAGCCTCTCTGAAGAAATTAAAGCTGGAATCTTATTAGATATTTATAGCGCAGGTCATTACGGCGTATTAGTAACCACGGACCCGCTAGCGCTTCATGGGCCTGCTCAAAGGTGTTCTGCACCTTGAAACCATAAGGACTCAGGCAGTGCTCCACTCATCTTCAAATATTAAAGTGACAGTTGATGTGGTCACCTCCTCTGTGTTAATCAAGACGGTCTAATGGTCACACAAGTGAATACCGGACGAGCGAATACGTTAAATGCGGTACGTGTACGAACCCCTGAGCATCAACATGCGTGGTACAGACACCAGAACCTTTTTATTGGACTAATCAAGTGATGATTGCTCATGTTACATTCTGTGCGGGCAAACTGTCTGCTCCATTCACACCAATAATCAACAACCAGGCTGTATGTTATCGCATTACCCATTAAACAAGCATCATATTTGTCATAATATTCTTCTGCTGAAACTATTTTTAAAGTATGAATAGCAATAGCAACCACTACAGTAAATAATTAGCCTTTTAACCTCTCCGCAGGCACTAAACATTCCAAATGGGTAACTGCTTTTACGATGACTAGTGACTGCACAATACCTAAATAGATCATAATGAAATGTGATGGCTTGTGTATGTACACATACTGTATGTACACAGACAGACACACACACACGCACACACACACACACACACACACACACACACACACACACACACACACACACACAGAGGAAAAAAATATGGACCAGTGGTGAGCCAATGGATGAGGCACCAATTGAGTGTAGTTACATACGGTACCTGTAATTCCAGCAATGCCAGTCGACTCAGAGGACAGTAATGTCATTCAAACGCCTTTTCCTTGTCATGCCGTGCCAGTGTGCACTGCCCATACAATCTGAACTACACTACATACACTGGCTCTTTCCACCAATCATTCATACAGCTGGTTTATATAGCTGGGTGCCAGGCAACCGAGTGTGAAAAATTCAATCAAGCAATCATTCGGTCAACCACTCCGCAGAAGAAGAAAAAAAAGAAAAAACGCATGCAAATACAGGTGAAATACAGTAAACGCAGCGATTTGGGTGTCGCTTCCGCCTCAGCTACGACATATGTACACCTGTTCACGAACAGATCGGCCAATAAAGCGCTGCCAAAGTGCCGTGACCTCACACCCTCTCCACTACAGCACCCACGCTGAGTTGCAGTCGCACACATCTTTTTCTGTTTTCTTCTCTGTTTTTTTATTATTATTATTTATTTTTGTGGAACTGAGCGAAGCGAATGCCGGTGTGGGTTAGGAGGACTACGCGCACGTCTGCCAGAGTCTGCACTTCAGCCCGTGGGAAACTTGTTCCATATTCATTTCCCACTGTGATTGCAGTGCTGCTGGAGACGCACGCTGAGAGAGCTAATTAGCACAACGCACCTCTGCGTGCCCAATCCGGCAATTCTCCTGTCATCCACCCCGCCGTCTCCCCCCACCCCCCACCAAAAAAAAACACACACTTTCATTACACTGGGATCAATCATCTGCACACATAGGGTAATCACAATTTAATTTCATGCATTTCAAATTTTTAATTTATTTGTTGTTATACCCCCAAACTGTCATTACTGCATGCCAAAAGCCTTCACAGTGCTCCGTTGTATTCATCTGCCAGTTTGTGTTAAGACTAGATATCGGTTTCTTTGTAAACTAAGGGTGGAGGGGGGGGGGGGGGGGGGGTCATTTTACTATAATGGTTTGAAATATGAACCATTTCCATTGACACATGCAGATACGGCCAAGGGAAATTGTGTTTAAAAAAATATATATATACTTTTTTAAATTTTTTATTATAAAATACTACTTCACATAAAATGTTGCCAGGGAACAGTACAGTGCTTCAGCAGCCTATTTTTGTCATGCCCTCATTGTTTTACTTGTCAATTTCAGCAAATGTCAAAGGTCATTTAGCCCTGACGAGCCTTGGCAGAGAAGGAGAGAGCGCGCTCCTGACATTTATTGAGTACAGTGGGGTTGCAGAGCTTAAGTGTTGAAACCCTGTGGTTTCAGGTGATTAGGCCTTCATTAAGTTTATTTGACAGAACTGCTAGCTGATTAGCGCCGCGAGGTGAAGATCATTGACATGAGAGAAAGCCGGCGGTCCAGGACACGCGCCCCCGCTAAGAGCTCTTCGGCGAATATTTCTGCGTTTGAGCCTCGTACCAGTCATGTCATACATTTCAACATTTCAGTGTTGTGCTAATCTGGGAGCACAACCTTAAACTTGATTACACATTTGCCATGTTACCACAGAGTAAGATAAATGTTACAGTGAGGGTTAAGTGGTCATAAACAACGCACAGCAAATAGCTTTTACGAAGACATTTACCAGTACACAGCTTTGGGTGGAAATGATCTGTACAGCTATATTTATACCATATGAAAGCAGAATAAATAACATATGGTGCTTCCATTGTATCACTTCTGGAGGGCTATTTTAAAGAACAATAGTACACACACACACACACACACACACACAAGCGCAAGGACACTCAAACATACACGCACACACACCCCTCTTTACAGTAAACCTACACCTCTAGCAGCGTTCACACAAAGGGCAGAGTGATGTAATGCCAGGCACCAGCCAGGGCTGATAAAGGCACCCCATGTACCCTGGCTCAGACTCGGCCTGCGTTGACTGTGCTTATAGTAAAGGCAGCGCTCCCTCACGTGGGCAATCGAGCCTTCGCCGCGCCTCTGTGCCAATTCACCGCCATCTGACAACAGGGCCCACTGCTCTCATTGTTCCTGCTAGACCCATTAGTCACTGCCGACAGGCCCAGGAGGAGCCCTGCTATTTTCCTCACTTGCACTCCCTCCATGATTGTCCCTGATTGCTTTTCAAGCCCTCTCCATATCAATGGTGATGAATGGTGATTTTTTTCTCCATCTTTTTCCCCCCTTGAAGCACAACCCTTATGTCCTGGAAAAAAAGGTTCCGCCGTGTATTACGGATGTAGAAAAGATGCTCAGAAAAATCTGAGTTGTTCAGTACAAGTGCACGCACTTACCTGTATAAAAATAATAAAATAAATAAAAAAATAAATAAATAAATAAATAAATAAAAAAATAATAAAAAATCTAATAAATAAAAAAATTCTAATAAAAAAAATAATAAAACAAAAGCTGCTGGAATACATATAAGCAATTGTCTTTTCTAAAGCGGTTTAAAAGGCCACAACGCGCTCACGGTTCCCCTGAAAAATGCTGCACCGTGAGAATTATTAATCTGCTCTGTGCGGCCTGGCTTGCTCGACACTGCGGTCTACAGGGTTTCAATATGCGGCGAATAGCAGGCGTGTCCCCTCAGGACTAGTCCAGTATTTCATATACCTGTTCCCTTCACTGAGACAGGTGTCACCCATGGGGCCTGAAAACATTCCACTACCACGCCGTGCTGCACTCTGAATCGCACCCGTAACCCCCGGAGACGGCCATCGGGGTTCTGACTCTCCCCGGCACGGTATAACTCCGAGAGCGCCTCCCCTTGATCAGGCTTGTGAGAGGACCAGGGCGTCTCTAGGGCACCTGTGCTGAGCATGCCTGGGCCAGGCAGAGATGGACACAAGACGGACTCCCAACTGACCAATGAGACGAGCGGCCAGTCGGCGGGAGAAACGCAGGCACCCGGAGCAGAGTCCGTGCTCTTTACACGCGCCAGACGGTTCGAGCAGCGCTCGCTTGTAACGAGCCCCCCCCCCCCTTCGCATGTCTCTGTGATGACGACCTTCATGTGAACGGCGCCCATGGGGGGGAAAGGGGTGTGTGTGGGGTGGCGTGGCAGATGTGGGGCTCTTATATTCTCTCCTGGCAGCCATGGCTGAACGGGCCCAGCGGCTCGTCTTTCCTCTGCTTAGAGCACACCAGCAGGCTCCCTATCGTGACAGACAGTGAAGTCACAGCAGGAACAAAGTCGCCAGCGCAGGTGGCAGTCCGTCAAAAATCCCCACAGAGGAAGGAGACAGCCCAGAATACAGGGTCTGAGAGGAGGGAGACGAGGAGGCCATCTGCTAAAGGCTGGTGTCGAGTGCAGGGGCGTGCAGCGGCCCTCTTCTCTCTGTGAGGAGGAACATCTGGCCAGGCCCAGCCACAGCACCCGTTCCAGGCCTTCCTAATGAACGGGCGCGAGCCTAACCTTGGGCACCGTGGCTTGTTTAACACGACTGTTACTACTACTGCCGTGTCAGCTGCGTTTGTCAAGCTTAGCACAGCCCTTGCTTGTCGTGGGTATTTCCTGGTGGAGTCCGCCTCTTTGGGGCGGGTGCCTGCCTCAGTGAGTAATCCTTTTTTTGTCTGAGGGTTCTTCTTGATGGGCGCAAACAGCCGAGCGATCGGCTTAGCCTTTCAAGAGGAGAGACACTGGGCTCCAATTTGCTGCAGGAAAGTACATTCTTCAACCCTGTTGCTTTATGAGGGCTGTTATGAGGTCAAGTACAAGTCCATTCCGGGTAACCTTTTGGACTTTAAGGGAAGGTGACCCCGTCAAAGCCTGACAAACAGTGTGGGGCACTGTGGTTTCTGAGCTATTACGGAAAGTTTTACAGAGCACTATTTTATACAGGCTCTGACTAACTGTGCGGATATGTGCTGCCGTGTGCCTCCCTTTGATGGCATTGTGTCGGGGTGCTGTATGCAGTTCAGCTTGTTAGAACAGCCTCTGGGCTGGATTCAGGGTTATGCCTGACAAGACGTTTGCTGCACGACACATCACTTCCTGTCCCTTAGGTTTCCTGTCAGGTGGAGGTGGTCTTTCTTAAGCTCGTGTGTTATTGTTGATCAAGCCCGAGCTTTGTGGTGCAGATCATCTCATGGCATAATTTGCAGTCGGTGACACTGCCCCATGGCAACATCACTGCAGATATAGAAGGTGACAGATAGCTTGTTAATCTTTATTCTCAGTGAAGTATTACTAAAGTTAAAAACTTAACTTTTGAATTGCACAAAGAGATTGTAAATAGTGTAGCTGCAATAAAATGGGATTCTTTCCAATGGTAGTTCAGCAGAAGTGAGAGAAAATGGCTGAACCCATTTTCACCAAGGGATTTCTATTAATCACATTTCTTCTGATTCATCAACGTACTTTGTATGAGTTTCACCGCAATGTTCAACTGCCAAAACAAGTTTCTAACCTGTGTTACCATGTGAGTTCCAATTTTAGAAACCTCCAAGTGCAAACATTCTCAGCAGGCCTTCAGATTTATTACATTCCCCTCCCAAATTGCCTTGAAATTACATTCCTCAGACTCAGAACTAGCCCGTGGATGTCAAAGGGTTCCTTCTATCTGCATTTCATATTTGTGGTCGAGTGTGAGACTTTGCACTGAATAACAAGTAGCTTCCTCCAAGACGTCTGAACTATATAAATACCAAACAACAATTAGCAACTAAAAGGAAAGGCAGAGATGGGAATGAAGGATCTTCTTACCAGCAAAAGGACTGTCAGCTAAAATCGCTCAATTAACCTTGTAGCTCCCCTTCCCTAACAGTGATTCGGTGCGAGTCACTTATTCAGTGCGAGTCTGGCTTGAATGAACGAGCTTGGGGACTACGGCGTTCGGCAGAGGCCGCTGGCGTTTGGACCGACTTGATCGACAACCAGGGCAAACCTGGACTGCAGCCGCAGTCCATGACAACCACAAGGAGAGCTTATTTTGTAAGAATGACAACTGGACACCAGCGAGCCTCAGGCTCTACCTCGGGCTACAGCCACTTATTGGGGGGCACACAAGTGTTTATGTACTGCCACCTGCATATACTGTGTGTGTGTGTGTGTGCGTGCGTGCGTGCGTGCGTGCGCACGAGTGTGGGTGCATTAGCATGCTTGCGTGTATTTGTGTATGTGTGCCAGGCAGCGCATGTGGATGTGTGTCTGTATACATTAATGTGTGTGTGTGTGTGTGTGTGTGTGTGTGTGTGCGCCAGTGCATGTATCTGTGGATGGATGTATATGTTTGTGTACATGCACGTGTGTGTGTGTGTGTGTGTGTGTGCGTGCGTGCGTGCGCACGAGTGTGGGTGCATTAGCATGCTTGCGTGTATTTGTGTATGTGTGCCAGGCAGCGCATGTGGATGTGTGTCTGTATACATTAATGTGTGTGTGTGTGTGTGTGCGCCAGTGCATGTATATGTGGATGGATGTATATGTTTGTGTACATGCACGTGTGTGTGTGTGTGAGTGTGTGTGTGTACTAGCATGCAAGTATGTGTGTGGGTGGGTGTGTGTGTGAGAAAGAGAGAGAGATGAGGCTGTCCATGAAAAGACCAGTTCACTTATCAAGGGCTGGAATGACAGAGGGAAACAGAAGCAGCTTTATAACTCTGGGCAGAAGAACATTTACATGGGGCAGAAAATACACTTTGGTCATTACTTTTTAAAAATATACAGCAGTACACTGGAAAAAAAAAAACATTTTCTTCTTTCAATTGAAATGCCATCATCCTGCTTTTTGGACGGCAGTTTGGATGGTCATCACTTTGATATAGTTCTAATACAACCAATACTGCAACAATACCCTGAATATACAGCAGCCCTTATGGATTTTCTGGCCATATTCACCATGAAAACAGAACTCAGTACCAGACCATGGGGCACATCACAGATCCAGTGTTTTATTAGAGTGAGCCATCTCACAGCTCTGAGTTAATATTTATTCATCACAAAAAAACTATGTTTTAAGTGTTACAACATGTACTTATCACTGGGCAGATTGGTTCAAACCTTCTCTCAAAACACCTAATTCATACTCTGAGAGTATGTGCTGCCACCCATTGTAATGACCTGTACAAAAATGCTTTGTATTTCCATACTGCAGTATCGTGTTGGCTATTTCTCCATTCCTCTTATGCCTCATACCAATATTGATAGCTAACGTGTGATAGGTAGCTTTTGAAAGGTGGATCTAAATCTTTGTCTGTTTACATTTCAAATCATTTTTAGAAGTATTCTAAAGCTATATGAGTAGATGTATAATTGCATGCTGTGATTGCATTAGGCTATTCAATGTATACTTTCACCTATTGTTTTTATTTGTACCCTTTGAAGTCCACTATGAAATATCAGGCCAATTAGGCCGACATTTTATGCTATGTCTGAAATTGTATTGACTACTACTCTGTATGTCGACAGTGTACATAAGTGATTTCATGGGTGGTGGTGTAAGCCTAGGCCACATTTCCAGTATAGGCTACTCCATGTATGGATGATTCCATTTCTAATCAACAAATTAAGAGTAGAATCTATGATGATATGTCAAAATGAAATACCACTGTATTTATGCACTCCAGCAGCAAGTGATAGCCTATTTAGTTTTCAAGAGTGTACAGTCTTCTGTGTAAAATAATCAGCATCACGTACAGAAATATATATACTATTGTGCTGCCCTTAATGCATTATAGATCTATAGCCAATGTCTAAACCTATTCTATAGCCTAATGCAGCAGTCGTAGGCCGCTTACTATTTTGAAGAGTGTGAACCTTCTTTGAGAGAAGGTTTGAACCAACCTGCCCAGTGATGCATAGCCTACATTGTTTGAAATACAGTATACAAACATACTACAGAACTGTATAGCAGTCAGATATAAAAAACTGAGTACTGGGAATCCTTGATAGTGTAGAGAGCTGAAGTTTGGCTTGGTGGTGCTCATTTGAATTTCCTGTCTTTTGTGGCTTTTGACCAAGCCAAACTTAACACTTAAAACATAGTTTTCTGTTATTAATTCCCAGGGTTTTTTTCTGCGGAAGGTGTCAAAAATTTAATCATCATAACTATTGTTACACATCCACATGAACGTTGAATAAACATAACTGAAAATTACACAATCATTAAAAAATATATAGCGAGCTACCGCTAGAAAGTTCAATCAATGTGCCTCGAGAACACCCCAATAGACCAGAATAAGTCCAAATAACATTAAATATCATAGCATAGCCCATAACATTACAAATTTCATAACACACTGGAAATAAAACGGATGAATCATGGCAAATAACAACAGATATATTGTAGTTCCATTTTTATTGTATTTTGTGCATTTTTGAAATTTGATAACTAATCTGTCCAAAATTCTACTTAGCTAGAATGAAGGTTTTGTTTGAAACATTTTGCTCAGCTAACGTTAACCCACAGAACTGTTCTGCACACTAACTTTAACGATGAGAGTTGTAGAATTTGAGCTAGGTCGTTGGGAAAAAAAGTCTTAATCTAAATGCTAATTTTTTAATGTACTTAATTGTATGAAAACGGCTTAACAAATCTTTCCCATATTTGTTTTATGTCGAGATATTGATGAGATGAGTTGATTTGCCAAGTGGCTTGGTAATTGGTGCTAAAACGGCTGAGATATTGACGGGCGAATTTTCGATTTGAACATGTAAGTTGCAACCAAAAGCAAACTTAAATGTGGTCTTGGCTGCAGTGGTCGCAGGTAGGCTACCAAATAAGCACAAACAGTGGACGCAGGTAGGCTACCAAATAAAAACAAAAACACAACATGAGATATTTCATGCGGCCAAAAGAAAAGTCCAGAAATTATAAAATGTGTGATTCTGTATGAAGGCTTAAAATACATTTCTGTAAAAATACCTTCATGATGAGGTGTTGTATTCTGCAAGGATCTTTCTGAGGAATAAGACTGCTTTTTCACGGGTAGTGGGATCAGCTGCGGTATTAACCTTGGAGAGAATGAACAAGCTGAATAATCGGAGAGGACCTTCAATCTTCGTTTCTCATGCTAATGCACTAGAAATAATAAAGGTGAGTGGTTGGGGTTCAGGTGAAAACTTGGGCGAACAGAAAAACAACATATATGTTGGACCTGGAAGACATTTTATGTTGTTTTAATGAGATTGCCATCTTCCATCATCCGCATTTAAATACATGATACGCTGAGCTGTATCGCAATTACGTCTACGGTTACACCAATTGACAAACTTAATGCACGTAAATGTCATGGAGGCTGACACATAAATGTCTTTGGATTGTTATTGTATACAGTACGTGCTTAAATTTTGTGTTAATTTTGTTTTTAGGGCTTATTGTTATAACTAACATTGTATCTCTCTGGAGTTTGCTGCAATGTTCCCCATATCAGTACACCCCCCTAACATCATAATACTGTTCCCTGCATGCTATATGATAACAACTCATGTCCCTGTTGCATATTATACCAAGAAGAAAACATCAGGGAATGTATATAGACTTGAATTTTGATTTAAAATAGTTTGTAAATGCTATTACTCCAAAATTCTAATTAATTAGAACCACACGAAAAAAAAACCTGATGAAACCTATTTATTCTTTTCTATACAGATCCACATATTTTGCATGCAAAGAAAGACAGGAAATGAAGTGTGAAGACAGACGCCAGCGATACATTTACGACAGGAGTGAAGGGCAGACCAGTCCTCAGTACCATTCAGAAAGCAAATATCCACTAAGCAGCTTGAATGTCAACAGCCGTGTTTCAAATGGTTGTCATCTAAACTATAATAACAGGATGATAGCATTTCAGTTGAAAGAGGACAAGGCATTCATTAATTTCAGTTTACTGCAACGTAGACTTAAAAGCGAATTACCACACTATTTCGTACATACAGATTTTAATTACTGTTACAAGGCAGTGATAACATGATGATGTAATAAAAATGGCCATGCACAAAGCATATTCCCTTATAAATATGGCACTTGTGAAGGTATACAGTATCTCGAGATGAAAGATGTAGACAATGAGTCCCAAAAGGGCAAGAATAAAATCTGGATTTAATTCACATAATTTCTCATTTACGGCCTCATCCCTCCCTTTCTAAGTTGAGGTGTAGCCTTATCCCTTGCTGTCTGAAACCAGTCGCGAGTGAGGCGTACAATTTTTTCCCACATGTTTTTATTAATTTTTTATTTTATTTGAAGTTATCGTTAACTGTAAACTTCAAGATCTTTAACTGTTTATCTGTAATCTTTGTGGGCTTTTCTCATGAGTCTACCTTTCCGGAAAGATGTCAAATCTGCTCCTGAGAAGTTGGAAGTCTATGACAAGGAACCGATAATTCAAAACAGAGGCACTAGCGAGAGAGGGAAAGGTGAAAGAGATAAAAAAAAAAAAAAAAAGCAATGACAGAAAGACAGATAAAGATGGATGTTTTTTGTTTTTTTTGTCGAAAAGCAGTTATCGTCAATTAAAACACCGGCGATCATTATCGCCGTTTTAACTGCAATACTAACTTATGATTGTTTTGTTTTTAATAGAGAAGTTTTGATAACGTTGCTACCCTTACTGGAGGGTGCAGAGCATTGCTATCTCATCTGGGATTTGAAAGCGTGACCCCCAGGCTGTGAGAGAAGAGGCCGAATCAGCGCACGGCACCAGCGAGCTGCCCCTCTATATTCAACCTGTCAAAGCAGCAGGCAACCGAGCACTTTGTATCGGTTCTGCTCTGAAGCCAGAGGCGCTGCACTCTGATGGGAGATCTGTCCACACTTTTTAAACCTATTATTTACTAGTCCAGAGATATGGGGGTTTATTTAATGCAGGAGACCTATCTGAAGTTACATAAAAAAGCCTGAAATTCAACCCCCGGTGAAATTGTGCATTGCGGTCTAGCATTGGGAACGATTTAAAATTTACAACTTGGTCATTTAGCAGGCACTTTTAGTTGAAGTGGCTCACAAAAGTGCATTTCAGATAGTAAGCAAACAACACCACGGCTGGAGATACACAAATTTACAATTCTATAAGTGCCAACGTCAAGGTGCACGCCTCAAGGCCTATGAGATAGAGAGAGAAAAGTGCTAGCTTTTTTAATTAAAAATAAACATTGTGGTGTAGTCTGAAAAGGTGTTTTTAAGATGTTTTCAGAAGACAGCCAGTGAATCTGCCTGACTGACTGACTGGAGAAGGTCGTTCCACTGTCAGGGGATGGAGGGGCCATGAGGGGCGGTTGCTCTGTGCTCAGAGAGATGGGACAGCCAGCTGGCAAGAAGATGCTGAACAGAGAGGTCTGGTTGTAGTGTATATAATAATAACTGCCTTGTATAATCACCATTTGCAGCTTGGTATAGCAGTATGCGATTGAAAAAGCAGGTAGGCAGTAGCTTGATAGCAGAGACAAGTAGACCTCTAAGTAGGCCATTAAGGTGTTACAATAGTCCGTACGAAAGATTACAAGAGCTTGTACAAGTAGCGGTGGAGCTGTTCTCCTGATGCAGGGAGAGCCTGCAGGACCAGGCACCTGCTGCAGTGCCTCTTGAGCTCCTCAGTTGGTCATCCAGGGTCACGCTAAGATTCTGAGCCAAGCGGGAGGGAGACAGCGTGGAGCGCTCAGCAGCGATTGAAGCATGGGTCCACGGGGACCACTCTGCCTGGAGGAACCAACGTTCTGTCTTCCCCAGATTCATCTTCAGGTGACAGGTGGATATGCCAGCTGTAATGCCAGCCAGGCACGCTCAGATGTGTGCCTCAATGTGGGCGTCAGAGGGACAAAATGAGAAAAAAAATAGAGTGTCAATGATACGACATGCCGTGAGTAGCGATAACTGGATCAAGTGGTTTAATGGAGAGAGAGAAGAAGAGAAGGCCAATTACAGAGCCCTGTGGGACACCAGTCAAGAAGGGGTGGGTAGAGGAGACGGAGCCCCTCCAGGACACCTGGTAGGATCAGTCTACAAGAAGTGATGCAAACTGTGAGCGGGCGGAGCCAGAAATACCCATCTCCGCAAGGGAAGAGAGAAGAATGCAGTGGCAGGTGGCGTTGAAGACAGCAGACATTAAACAGGCGGTCTTGAATGCTGCAGACGTTAAACAGGTTAAGGGTGGACCTGAGTGACTAAGCTCTCACTGAGTGAACAGCTTCAGTGACTGCAAAGAGGTCAGTCTCAGTGAAGTGGCCAGACTTGAAACCTGATTGGCTGGGGTCGAGGAGGTTATTCCGTTGGAGATGAAAAGACAGCTGATTGAAAACTGCACGCTCAAGAGCATGATGAAAAAATACGATGTGCTCAAACTGTCATTATTTCAAACTTGGGCAGGAAAACATTGAGTGATCAGTGCGGGTATTCTCAGATCCTGACATGGCAAACGACCACCCAAATCCATTATTGAAATTATCGAACCGCAAGATAAACACACATCTCTTCTAAACGAAGGCGCGCATAAATACATAGAAACAAAAAATCCTATTTTTAAAGGGTGAAAATAACCGGGCCTCTGCAACCGCACACCACTCCCTTAGGTAATCTGGCCAGCCACAATGTGCAAAGCCTGCATTGTGCAGATTCATGTTTCAATATTAAATCTATGAAATGTAATGTTAAATAAAATGAATAAAGCTTTGTAATAAGGAATCCTTCTTCTCTTTTCTTTTTATTGCCTCTTCTGGGAGAATCATTTGGCTCTGTGCAGACTATAAAGATTATTGGCAAACTTTCTTTGACTCTCTCAATTTGAAGAAAGCACCTTATGAAGGACTGACCTTAAAAAGGTCAAAATGATTTAAAAAAATATATTTAACTGAAATAACAGAAAGAGCAAATCTAACACAACATCAATGATGCAAGGCTCTCTCCTGGCTCAGCAAACTGTTTGGAGATGATCTTCTCTTAGGCAGGCCTCTGAAGCCACACAACTAACTTATACATCCATTGCACTTCTTGCCTGGACCATCTAAACCAATATAGCTCAAATAAATATTACATATCTAAACCTCTGTTTATTCTATTCTAGCAACATTTGCAATGAAAACAAAAACTAAATTGTTCTCATCTAAGTGTTTCAGAGGTTTCACATCCACACACTGATACCATCACTGGGGGTGGGATAAGGGGGCCCCTGCCTTCCACAGGCTCCTGCCTTCTATGGGCCCCTGCCTTCCACGGGCCCCCGCCTTCCACAGGCCCCTGCCTTCTATGGGCCCCCGCCTTCTATGGGATCCCACCTTCCACGGGACTCGGCCTTCCCCCCATGGAACTATCATCCTGGCTGTTTGCCAGGGTTAAAACAGGCACTGCATGGCCAAAGAATACTTATTAATATTACATGGAAACCAGTGCAGGGATTTAAAGAATACTGTTTAATAGTGTGCTCACTCATCGTGTTACACTACCACTTAATGCACTTACGCTTGCCATCACATGCTGTTATTACTCTGTATTTAAAAGGCCAGGCAGCCGGCTGATTTGGTTTGCATGAACTTAAGCACGGCTATTAGCCTGTTGCTTTCCGCGAATGTTCTCTCTCGCCAAGCGCTGCCAAGTGCCTTTGCGTGCACTGGCATACAACTGCAGAACCAAGAGCTCTGCCACCTGGGGATACAGAGGTGGGAGGAAGCCGATCTGCTGTAGAAGCGTGTGGGTGGCGGGAGGGTAAAGGGTTTAAAACCTGTTAGATAATGACCGGCACTGCATGTGCCACGGAGTCCACTGGAGCCTCCGTCGAGAGGCTCCCGAAATGCACGAGGTTACGCACCCCTCTCCCACTCAGCGGAACGGCGGTAAAACCTCCCCGCCACGCACTGACCCTCAGAGCAGCCGCCATTTTAATGCGCAAAAAAAACAAAAAAAAACATACAACAATACACAGCATAAATCATAACCTTCTGGAGTTATGGCATGAGGGCACGTTCCAGAAGCTTCAGCAGACACCTCCCCATTAATATCTGAAGCAAAAGAAACAAGCTCTTCACCGTATTATGAGATAACGAGGGGCTTAACACGGGGAAACTTTGGACTGAAAGGCAATTGTCAACATGTCACTATATTTTATCGATTTGCATAACCATATAAATAAAGCATAGCATGTATTTCTTATTAAAAAAAATTAAAGGTACAGTGCATGAGCAGGGTGAAGGATTCTACTGAAGAACGTGCTGCATCTTCTTCCATGGCACTTATTCTACCGCTCGTACTTTTAAAGCAAACAAAGACTCTTGTGGCTTTCCCCCCAAAGCTGTGATTTGACATGTGAAGCTTGGAGCCCAGCCCACTGCTGAGCTTCTGAATCACATTCAAATGTCAGATGCTTCTGCGTATAAATAAACACATTACGGGATTAGACAGCCACAGCTTTTAATATTTGAAGATAATTTTTCTGAATACCAAATCATTCCTGCAAAATCCATACAATTAATCATTAATTCATGCATATTTGGTTGTTTTACTCGTGTGCAAGCACACAGCAAATGGAAGAGAGATGCATAACACATGTGCACGTTCCTTAATCGCCCACAGCACTTCTATGATGTTTTATTAAGTTCTATTAAATTGAACAAAGATGAAACATGAAACATAACAATGGGTGGATGAAATTGTTCTGATTTATAAATTGCTTCTCCTTGTTCAATTCTTCTCAGTGGCTCGGAATCAGAGGCAAGGTCCTCTGCTAAGAAGCCAGAACATCAAAACAAGTGGATCACTTGTGAGATTAGACCATTTACGCATCCCAACAAACCTCCCACAAAACAAGCCTTAAGTGCTCCCCATAGACACCATAGAAGGCTAATTCACAAAGATAAACCCAGAATAAAACGGACTGGGCCTCTGACATAAAAGCACACTTAGTATTAGAACATACTGCGCTATACTATATAAATACAGCCAGCTTTTTGATAATTGTGAATTAAATAAGGAGGGAGGGAGGGAGGAAGGGAGAGAGAGAGAGAGAGAGAGAGAGAGAGAGAGAGAGAGAGAGAGAGAGAGAGAGAGAGAGAGAGCGAGAAGGCGGGATGAGTGGACGGACGCTAACCTTGCAGAGGAAGCTGATGTTGAAGCCGAAGGTCTGCGCGTTCCGCGAGCCGGCGTTCATGTAGTTCCCCGCCAGCAGCACAACCTCCAGTAGCTTGTGGAAGCCGTCGCTCTTCTTCACCTCCTCGCAGGCGAACGTCACATTCATGATGTCCGGTCGGATGTTGTTCACCTGCTCCTCGAACGTCAGCTTGAATAGGATGCCGTTCAGGCGTGAGCGTAGCAGCTTCACTGAGCTCATCTGGAAGAGTGCGGAGGTGGAATCAGCCGCAAAACCGAAGGGAGGCCCAACATAAACTCTCCCTGTGGTACTCGCAAGTCAAAAATCCAGTCTACTGTTCTTAAGCTTCTTAAAAGGCTACTTAAAGAGTCCAACTGCTTCTGGCTAGAACTGCTTCCGTACTGGGGCACCAGTCCAAGCTGTCTTCCGAGCTGAAATTTAATTTGGCTTTTCATGACAGTCTGTCACAAGAAATAAGGTAGCACATAACTCTCGACAAAACCTTCTGGTTCTTTCGTTTTCGCTTCCCCGTTTTCCCATAGCGCTATTGAGTCCAATCGCTTGCACCGCTTCTTGACGGCAAGCCTGATGGTTCAAATGAAATCACTCATTCAGGATAAACTGCGCTAGTTCAGTTAATGAATCACAACAAGCTTTTGTCTGTCATCAAAGTTGGAACGCGACGCCACTGAGCAAAAGAATACCATCTGACTATAAGGCCAGACATTTAGCCCGCAAATACATCAATCACGAGGATGAACAATCGCGCGGAGAGAGACAGGTTTTGTGAGGGAATGGACTAGTTTGAAGGCGGAACGCCTTGAATCAACAATTGGAGGCTTTTTTTTCTGTCCCGGAACTGCAGGAGGAACAAAAAATACTGATAAAATGTCAGCGAAAACGACAAACTAAAATAACAGTGGGTTGCATCACTCGGGCGACGCACGGCACGCAGTAAAGCAGGCTGCTCGTACGCGCTGCCACATGACACGGCACTCCGAGGCAGCCCCGAGACCCGTACCTGGCGCTCCATCACAGCCCACGTTTATTTATGTTTATGAGCGAGTTGTCGATCAAAACCAAAAAAAAAAAGTTGTGGCGGGGGCCTGTCCTTTTCCCGCTCGCTAGATTCAATTAGTCTGTTCAGCACGTGAGGAAATCACAATTAAAGAGGGTGAGAGTGCGACCGCTTCGGGGAGCAGAAGGCCCCCTTATTTCCCCCCCTGCACCCGCGTGTCGGGGCGCAGACGAGCCTCATTTCGGGGCGCACACGAGCCTCATTTCGGGGCGCACACGAGCCGCTTCGCCACAGTACGTTAAGAACTCTCATCATATCACAGATAACACAGGGCTCATTGGAGATGATATCACGAGTAACACAGGGCTCACTGGAGATCATATCACAGATAACACAGGGCTCACTGGAGATCATATCACAGGTAACACAGGGCTCACTGGAGATCATATCACAGATAACACAGGGCTCACTGGAGATCATATCACAGGTAACACAGGGCTCACTGGAGATCATATCACAGGTAACACAGGGCTCACTGGAGATCATATCACAGGTAACACAGGGCTCACTGGAGATCATATCACAGGTAACACAGGGCTCACTGGAGATCATATCACAGGTAACACAGGGCTCACTGGAGGTCATATGATAAGGTTACACAGGGTTCACTGGAGATCATATCACAGGTTACCCCGGGCTCACTGGAGATCATTTCCGAGGCTTTAAAAAATATATATATATATATATTTTTTTTTTTTTATCGCAGGTCATCCTTGAATTTATTTGTTGATACAATTAATTTAGACTAAAAAGCAAGTTTTTTGGATGCAAAATTATAATTTTTTGAGACTTAGAAACCTATTCAATACAGTCACTGTATTTTTTTATGATGTTTTTGACATAGAATTATGATTTAACTTCACACTTGACGGCATCTACTACAGGCCGCGACATTAAAATATGATACCTTAACCTTTTGTACACCAACTGCTCTGCTCACCTGCTGTAGCATTGTGCTGCATTGTGAGAGCATGAAGGTGTGCTGGTGGAGCTTGTAGACAAAATATGAAATTCACCGAGGCTTAAATCCACACTGACGCTCGGCGTGCTAATCACACTCTGTGAAAATCATATCTTGCTTCTTCATTATTAATCAAAATCACTGCCTCTTTCAGTCACAACTGGGCTACCAGATTTGACTTGTCATAAAAAATGCCCTTTACATTCTTGGCCTTTTAATTATACATTACTGCATCTCTTTATATATTGAATAGCGCTGATACTGCAGAGAGCCCAAAGGCGGTCTTTTTTTTCTCCTTTCCTTTCTTAATAGTTCTGCTCTTCATTTCCTGATCTCCTCCCTTACACAGACTCTACCAAGAGCCCGAATAAAGATTTAACGGGATAGAAATACACAGCGATGTAACACTAGAGAGCAAAATGTCAGCCAGCGAACGAGAGAGGGAGGGAGGGACTACAAAAAACAGTGGTACAACGTGAGAAATGGAAGGAAGGAGGTAGAAGAGTATGTGAAAGAGAGGGAGGAAGGGGATGAATTGTGTGGCAGGAGTGGATTGGGGCGGTGGGGGGGGCGGGGCTATTACAGGAATATTCACACGACTGAAATGGTTTTCCTACGGAAAAGCTGAGGAACAGCCTCGGAGGGGATGAGCCCTCGGGGGAGTGCTTACCACGATGCCGAACTGCTCCGGCTCGCAGAGCTCTTCGTACTCGTTCTTCAGCTCCGCCAGCGAGACCAGCTCCTTCTGTTCCGGTAGGTTCTTTATCAGGTTCTGCGAACACCAGGAGAGAACTGTCAATTTCCTGAGAGAGAGGTCTCGCTCTGCCCATTTACAGTGCATGGCACGAGACTAGTATAAAAAGCACGAGCTGTATTAACGTTTTAAATATGCAAATATATTTACATTCATTATGCGCTCGCTCATATGTTTGGGCCAACAATGACAAACATGGAATTCCAACGCACAAAACAGATTTTAATTTCCTCTTATACTGATACACAACCACAAATGAACGTTGTGTTTATCTCTTAAATGTATAAATCATATTAAATATAAAAGATGAAGCCTTTTCATTGTGTCTCATTATTTACAATCTAATAACACTGAAAGACAATACATTGAATTATTTATTCAGGCATAACATTTAGAAACACAAGGAAAGTCATGGAAGACTGGAAACAGGGTGGGCTCAGAGTCATATACAAGGCATATATCCATGCAAAGTATAGAGAACACTTTTCATGCTGATCCCAGGATCTACAGCATATGCCATCGTTAAACCTGATGTATTTCAAAAACAAAAAAAAGGACAGGTAGCATCTCAAAGGGCTTTCAGCAGTGTATGTGTCCTGAAATGAGGGCCGGGAAAGTAGATGCCATCTTGTGTTTTCTACAGGGAAGAGGTGAAGTGTGACGAGTGAAAGCCCGCAAAAAAGTGCATTATGGGAGCAAAAATTAACCGTAGGGAATTGGAAAAAAAAACAGCCAGTGTAACGTGAACCACGTGCCTTGATTCATTATATTTCCCCTGAATAATATGGCATTATTGGGACATGACTGAGAAATGCTGCTTTTCACAAACTGTCCTTCCCGCCACTTTCGCAGGCTGAAGATTAGAATTGCAGCTCACGTGAATGAGCAGAGTTAATCACAGGTATGAGGGCTCTTTGCAGCCCTAAAATAGATGGCAAAACAAGGTCTGAATGGAAAGCAAAATGTGTACCATCTAACACCTGTAATTTCTCTACTGTACGTGGGTGTTTTCTCTTCAAAAGCTTACCGACGTTGAACAAGGCATTATGGCAAATAGGACGTGTCATGCACAAACAAACACTGCTATTTAAAAAAATAAATAAAAAACCTTTTGAGCTAAGCCATTTCCTGGTATCTTTGGAGGTCTTAATGACACCTCCTCAACTGAATTGCTGAATTTCAAGGATGGCAATATGAAGGCGCATAAATATAGAAAGCCTTTCAAAACGTACTGAATTTGAAAAGAGGACACCTAGGCAATTTCCAGTTAATTAAAACTGAACGGTAAATAAGCTATAAACACAAACAGAAAACCTGCCCAACCCAACAGACCTTTGAGAAACCAACACTTCCAACAGCGCAATTATCTTTAGACAAAACGTGTAGAAAAGAACCAGGATGGGGGGAAAAAAAAAATAAATAAAAATAAAACCTCATTCTGCTTAAATGTTAATTGTGCACGTAAAGGTCAGTTGAGCAAATGAAATGAACTGTGGTGACCTTTTTTTTTTTTCTCTTCTTGGATAAGAGATGCCCTTTCCCTGGGCCTGAGCCGCCTCCACGCTCATTAACGCTCCAGACTCAAACCACAAGTGTGAGGATCCCCCATCGTCACATGACCTCAAACTCTCCAGACTCTAAGCACAAGTGTGAGTATGCATCCCCCATAGTCACATGACCCCAAACTCTCCAGACTCTAAGCACAAGTGTGAGTATGCATCCCCCATAGTCACATGACCCCAAACTCTCCAGACTCTAAGCACAAGTGTGAGTATGCATCCCCCATAGTCACATGACCCCAAACTCTCCAGACTCTAAGCATAAGTGTGAGTATGCATCCCCCATAGTCACATGACCCCAAACTCTCCAGACTCTAAGCACAAGTGTGAGTATGCATCCCCCATAGTCACATGACCCCAAACTCTCCAGACTCTAAGCATAAGTGTGAGTATGCATCCCCCATAGTCACATGACCCCAAACTCTCCAGACTCTAAGCACAAGTGTGAGCATCCCCAATCGTCACATGACCCTCAAAATGACGCTGTGAGTCTATGAGCTGGCAGAACATGAGGACATGATGTTGTTGTCCCATAATGCAACAGTAAGAAATGTTGGCCAGGGCTGCTGGATGGCTCATTCAGTTAAGACACCACCACACTGTGGTGCATTGATGAGCTCACAGCTTCGGATCGAATCCGGGCCGTGACAGAGCCGACTGTGATGGGTAGTTCCACAGGGCGACGCACTGGCGGCTATGTTGCCCAGGGTATGGAAGGGTTCAGTCGGACAGGGACCTGTGTTTCATCGCCCTTGGGCAACACACCCCGGCTGATAAGGACACGTGTAAGACCGCACGGCGTCACAGCTGCATACAAATGGTTTTCCTCCAAGCCGTTCCGTGCGAGATTAGCTGCGTTCTGCAACGTAAAAAAAAAGTAGCTGTTGACATCACGTGTTTCGGAGGAGAACCGTGAATGTCCCAGCTCTCCCGAATTGGCAGGTTGGTTCGCGCACGAAACATGGCTGCGGTTTCAGACATTCCAGATTGGTGCGGGAATTAAGATATATAGATCCCTGGGTTGGGCGGCAATTAAAAAAAAAAAAGAAAGAAGGAAGGCAGGACAGGATTCACGGCATGCCACCCTGGAATGTTACACTGGTTTGCCTAAATGTTTACTCCTCTCCTTTGATTGTTCTTCATTATCCTAGTTTGTACCGCTAAGTGTGAGCGCAATGGTGGGGAGGGGTGGGGTTTTAACGATATTCTTTTTGCTCCAGTGATCCACGGTAATAAAAAAATAAAATAGAATAATAATCGGCTTAACTGCACTTACACACAAACGCGGCGCCGTTGAACGCTACAAAACGCAATGAGTTTTAGCCTGAGTATCAGATGCTTGGCTTCGCTTTAAGAGCTGCTAATGAGTAGCGTAGACAGGAAGAAATTACAAACAACAACAGCAACGAAGAGCGCTAATGGAAAAAGGTCTACATGCACTGCTGGGTTCTGTACAAATTCATTTCCCATGAAGACAGAGTTTAAGAATTATGTTTTTTCTTCTCCTTTTCTTGTGAGGTGAGAAACAATTGTCCACCCTGAGCTTTGAATGTTGGTCACAGTGCATTTCCCAAGGCATGGAAGAAAGATATCATTCTTGGTAGGTCAATTTGTTTCATTTTGTTTCTTGTAATCAAGCATTGGAATTTCTCATCCAGTTCTACATACTGTGAACATATTTTAACTCCATGGCTCATAGTTGCGCAAAACCCCATAATGCTATGTTTAACCAAAAAATTTTTGTTTATTTTTAAACTACATTGTATAAAGATATGTTTTTGCATGGCACAAATGATATTGAGAGTAGAAATGTCCCTGCAGAAGGGGTGTGTCTGTGTGGCACAGGTGTGTAACACACAGCTCATCATAGAGTCACAAGATGAAGAGGTAAATTTGACAGTTATGTGGAGATGATTTAAAACACTGGAGTGTGCAGACACAAACTCAGATATCTAAATAATGTCAAGAGTAAATAATGTCACAATAGGGGGGGGGGGACCTGGGATGCTCACGAGACAGACTCCTCATATGGCCAATTAAACACTGAATGAGACTGAAAAATACCAGATATAGACACAACTTCCTACAGATTTAGACAATTTTATGTATCTTTTTTTGGTTTTAGGGTGAGGGGAGGGCAGAGGAGGCCCGTTGGCGATGTGTTGGCAGCGATGGCCGTCTCTTGCACCCAAATACTCAACAGAGTCATCGCTCTCTGTTGATCTTTCACGCAGAAACTTCTATTGATTACTTACTCCATTAAGTTTATTGCAGCTTCTCTAAAATGTGGACCTAAGGAGGCCTATTTCTTGGCAAACACTTTTTGACAAATGTAATGGTTTCATTGAACTTTCTAAAACAATAACTGGAAGCAATATTTTTCTGTCAAGGGTATCAGGAGCTATTTTGATCAAATATCAAATAATATAATCATCTCGTAGTGATTCAATAATGCTTTATGATGCTTTCCATTTTGTGGAAGTGATTACTGCTGAAGGCCAAACCAACATAATACCAATTCTTAGACAGCAGGAAACAGCACAAGTGGAAGCTTTGAAACCAAGCCATTCATCGGTTGTGTTTCTGAACAAACATTCCTAACCTTGAAATGCAATCATCTTGTTGGCAATGCCTGAATAAATCCATTAATATTTTAATGACTGCTGATAAATTAGCTATATATTGACATTCATACCAGACCTGATAGATTCTGTTTATACACACGCAATCTTCTCAGCCAGCCTTCGTCAAAAGAGTTGGAACAAGCCATAATTATTATTAGCATTCATAGTATTGGCTCTTAGACACACAGGCACACACGCACGCACGCACGCACGCACGCACGCACGCACGCACGCACGCACGCACGCACGCACACAGCCAATGCAATAGTTAATGATGCAAAAGGTGCTAGGGGACTTGCCGTTTACAACAGCCTTCATGTTTCAAACCCAGCCATATGCGTTTAATTTAACCACATATGTGCAATCTAAATGTACCCAATAGAGCAGCCTCTCGCTTTTTTTTTTGTTTGTTTAAAGTGATACTGCAATCACTTTTCTACGCCGTTTTTTACAGATTCAATTTGAACTTGGAGCCGTGGGTAGGTGTGGTTATATGACGATGATGCCACAAGGTCATATTATGAATATTCATACGGTCAATAAGTGAAAGGGTGTGTCCTGGTGAACTGACTCAGCCCCCTTCCTGCTCTCTGGAACTGAGCTCTCTGCTCACTTTACTAGCCAAGACTCCACCTATTTTTACGCTAAGAATTTTTATGCTATGGATCCCCAGAAATGCAGCGCATGGTAAGCCGACACAGAAACTCGACACCCACTTCGACGCAATATGAGATTTTCGGATAAAAACTGTCGAGTATGATCATAGTCTAACCCAAAAAATGTTCTCCCCATAATCGACAGGGCCCAGGGATTATACATCTTATTACTCCAGTGATCCTTGTAAATCAAAAGGTAGACCCCCTTCAATCTGGGGGGTATTGAAATTGACTAATCTAAGAATTCGCTCTTAATTTCTGATACAGACAATCTGCAAAAAGCAAATAAACTGTACTTGTATTTCTCAGAAACTGATTGAGGCATGAATTTGTTCCACCTAAATACATTTCTCAATTGCCCTTAAGGAAGAAAACAAAGTCATCAATGACTTAACCACACGTGTCCAAATTGTTGGAATTTACAGTCAGTGTTGGCCAAAGTCTCCTAGTTTTTTCCCCATTAATCAATTTGCCAAAGAAAGGGAGGTGATCCTAGTTTTTTGCAAGAAGAAATGACAGTACATTCTGTTAAAGAAAGCAGGACATTCTAATTAGTACATCTCGTCAGCAGCAGGAACACATGGATAGCATAACAGGTGCTGGGACCCTGGGAATTGCAGCTTGCAGCTATATCTGAGGTTCTTTCTTCCTTGGCTGCTTCTAGCAGAAAAAAGACAAACAATTTGAGTCTGCTGTCGCCTTGTTTGTTGCCTTCGAACACTATCTGTACAAACAAACAGCTGTACAAGAAGGGGAATGAGGAAACGGGCTAAAATTAATATTGCTAAAGAGTGCCATTTTACTTGACTCTGTTCTGCCGAGGTTACCGGAATCCCCAGCGTTTTGTCCTTGACGCTCCGGGGCGACCGCACGCATGGCGAGGTATTTATCCGAGGCACTGGAGTTGAAGGCAAACCAGTCTCAGCACTACGGCAGGCCTCCAGACACCAGCTCCATCTGTGAGAGATTACACGGAGCCTACCCAGATAATTACGCAGGAACACGGGCTGTCCCAGAAGGAGGAGGCGGCTGTCCTGGACGTCTTTACCTCGGTCTGCTCTTAATCGCTGCCGTACCGAGTCTGTCCCCTCACTGGCAAATTGGAGGTAAACCTGGCGCGATTAAACATGTGGCTTTGTGAAAATAACAGCCACACAAGACCCAGGTGGCTGTTCATTGAAGAAAGCTGTGAGGATACTGGCTGACAGGTATCATCAGGATATGAATGAGAAACCTGAATGCATATGGTCTTCAAGAATGACACGATGACTTATGATACAGACAACTGTTGCCTGTGTGTAGCTGGCTCCCTGCTCCTGGGTGGAGATGACCATGGCTATTTTCATACATTAAAACATAAGAATTAAAAAAAAACTCTGTTTGAAGAGAGCAACCGTGCAATACAGACACAAATAAATAATAAATACTTTTTAATATAACGGTGCAATACGAAGATACAAGCCCTGGTTCAATAAACATTTTGACAGAATGACAGTATCTCCAGGGCTTTCAGCTGCACACTTTGATCTCAGTTGCTGTCAAGCTGCTTCCGTTTAATTTATTTCACTTCTCAAGCCCACAGACGACCCGTGCCAAGTTAATGTGGTTTAATGGGGACGGCTGAAGAGCTGCCTCTTTACATGCATCTTTGAAAGGTGAACGTTAAAAACAGCAGGTTTCCGGAACGTTCACGTGGAAATAAAACAAGCTCGCCTCCCAAGAGCTCACGTACACACCTGATCTGGACCAGATATCAGTGACAGTCGCCATTTATGAACTAAAGGGAGAAGGAAACGCTATCATTCAGTGTATATCAAAGCAGCACATATGCCAGACACTACAAGGCATACACCACTGACTGTAAACCTGGATTAACACAAATGTACACATGCATAAACTGTACTCCTATGCCATTGTCCTTAATACTTAACGACACAAGCTGGGCATAATGTTCTGTTGTATTCAATAGCTGAGAATTAAAAGCAAGGGTCAATTCACAGCCAAATTGTGTAAGGAAGCAAGAATGCATAGAATGTTCTTTAACACCTACAGTATTACAAAAAACCTGTTCGCACGTTGGCCACCCATTCCATTCTCTCCCACAGTTCCTTTGGCACGAATAGGACAGCAACTAAGGTACGCCTTAAAAACTAACTATAGAATGGCAAATACCTCCACTGATATACAACTAAACATTCACCACATCACATTTAAAGGAGTAGCACAAATTATTGAATAATCCAATAGATTTTTTAAATGCATTAAAAATTGACATTAAAATAGTTTTAATGAGGTGCTGCTGGCTGGCTCATCCTGTTAAGGCACTGTTCGAGTGCATGGGGGGGCCCCATGTGCTGGTTTTTAATTTAGCCTGACCAGCACTCTAGCGTCACTCAGTAATGGGAGGGATTCAGACGGCCTGGATTACAGCAACTCATCACTCACTAGTGACCCCCGCTGGTCAGGTGAGAGCCTGCATGTCTGCCTGTTGAGCCGCACATTAAGGGTCTCCTCCAATGCAAGTCTGTGTGAACACGACTTGCAAACTGCGGTGTGATAAGCGCGCTTGTCAACCCTCTCCCAAATCGATGGAATAAGTCTTATAATTGAGCGTTCCAAATTGGGGATGAGAGCGGCAAATTAAAAATACCATGATGGACAGCCCTTTTGGTCCCCAGACATTCCTGGTGCAAAAGGCACATTTAGGAGCCACGGTTGCTACTTTTCCTTCTGTTTGTATTGCACGTGCATTAGTCCTGTATGTGCTTTTGTCGTTTTGTTCACCGTCTTTTTGCCAAGTCTTGTATCTGAAATGGAGCATAAGTGAATATAAAGACTTTTTGTTCAAAAAAGAAGAAAGGATGGAAGAATGAATTACCTAGTGTGCTGATAAGGTAAAGGAACCAGGAGCACTAGACATGTGAATAAACTCCCCCCCACCCCACCTCTTCAATGGCGAAAATAAATTCCATCTATGGATGGCTTTGTCTGTTCAGCAGAGCATATTCCCAACAGTAGAGTCAGAAAATAGGGAAGATCAACAAATCTCAAATTACAGTCACAGGGACAGCACAATCAATAAAAATGTTCTCCAAGCAATAAACTCTTTATTAAACTCAAAGAATTCAAACAACAGGAGAAATCACTGTGAGGCGGTTGGAGTTGGCTCTTTTCTCTGCTCACCCCACGGGAACATAACACATAAACTGAATAGTCTCCGTTTAAGACTGAGGGAAAACGCACGTCTCTTTCATACGTGTAGGAGAGCTGTCATTGCGAAACTTAATTATTTTTAATGGATTCTTCTTTGCGGGTTCGTTACCTTTTCGAGAAAAATCGTGGAGTGTTTAATTGTATTTTGTGACATGGTGAATCGTGAGGCTCCTTCACTGCCCTGACATCTCGATAAGTCTTAAAATGGCAGCGTGGCCCCGAGTGTGAATCAATAGCTCTGGATTTTTAAAAAGATCTCGTGAACGCTAAAGCCCTGGCTTTAATTTGAAGTTGAACCTCTTAAAATTAAAACACAAGGCTTCAATTATCAGATTAAAAACTTGGGTGTAAGGGAAGGGCAGGCTGAGTTCTGCAAAGGCTGAGCCAGAATGATTCTTCATCAAACTTCGAAAGCACAAAAAAAACATTTTACAGAAACTAAAAAAAAAAGTACAAACTGTACTTTTATACTACTTTTGTGAGCCATTTCTAAAATTTCAATATGTATTTTTACACTGAAATAGTTACAAGATGAAAAGCTGGTTTCAGTACTTCTGTTTTAATTCTGATTAATGTAGACAGGTATTTTTCAATGGATATAACTGTGTTTTACAATGTATATGTATATATATATTTAAATATGAATATAACAATGCTAAAAGGTAAAATAATATTTCTCTTCATTTTTTGACATCACATCAGCTAGTTCATTAAAAATGAGCAAGCAAGAGGATATGCTTCATTTTATTTTAAGAAGTGTGTCTCAACACTATTTAACATCCCAAAACATGAGACGCAGCTCAAAACAAATCACACATTATAAGTTGTATGGCTGTATTTCAGTCTACGGAGAAAACATCTGTATATTTAAAGCTTTTTTGAAGATTTGAGCAAAAAATTAAATAAACAATGATGAATAACAAATTCAATATTTAAAAAAAAATCGTTTTAAAGTCCTGATTTTAAGACCATGATCAGACTGTGATGGACTGCCCGTAGTTGGCTTATCAAAAGCCGGGATTCTGCAGATGTTTCTCAAGTGAAATCATCATAATATGTGTACAGAATTATTTTTATGACACCATGTTATGGGGAATAAATAAATAAACTCCTTATCCCATTAGAATGGAATTTGCCAAGTGGGGATATAAATAGGCCACAATCACAGCCCAGCTGTCTCCACTGACAGAATGATGCACCACTTTCATTTCTAATAAAGGTGTAAACATGCAATTTTACCCACAACTAACAGTGATAAATAAGAAATTGATCAAAAAAGGTGGCAGAAGAGCCGATATATTGAAATTAATGTTTTTTTATTTTAAAGTAAAAAAATTGCCAAACTCCCATTTCTAGAGTTGATTTCGACACATAGATCAAACCATCTTTGACACATTTCCGATCCAAAGTAATTACTGCCACAAAAGAGTAATATATATATTTATTCTGACTTCCGTTCACATATATATATATATATATATTTTTCGGACAGGCACAAAATGTGACACCTTTACTATCGTAACTGTTCGCTTAAAACTTTTTTAATGAGGTCTCATTCAAAAACGAATCTACTGAACAGCATCCCGGCATAATCCAATCCAAATCTCCACACCAGGAATGCCGGAAACGCCAGGAACACCACAGCACATAACAAAGGTTCATTACCACCCCAGACTGGCAGGCGACAAACCAAGGGTGACAGGTTCCAAAATTGCATTAAACTAAATGAGAAATAAAAAGTGGATTATATTTGAGGCGGTGAGGGATATAGTTGGCAAAGCCGACAGACCTGACGCAACATTAAATTTGTCTTTCAAAAGAGATTTTTATTTTTTTATTCAGGCAGTACACCGGAGCTGCCTGTTGAATTTTCTGCCAATTTTCGAGAAGGATTAAAGGCGGTTAACGAGGGGAGTGGAAAGTCCTGTCGCTGATGTAATGTGTGTGAAGGGCAGCTCAGCTTGTGCGGTCCTCACAAATGGAGGGACTTCTCTGGTCAGAGTCAGTCGCTCACACACATTCTCAATCTGCCGCTCAGATGCTCGGTCATGACCACAGAAGGCAGGAGCTTTGAGGACGGCAGTTAATTAAGCCTATGTGTGCTCAAGAGCTACAATCACACCTTCTGAAATTCGACAATGAGGGCTTCATATCCAAAGGCTGAAATTAATATTTATATAATGCTTTAGGAGGATATAATATGTTACACCATAATCATGCAGAGTCCAAAACACTAAACACAATTTAAAAATCTACGATAAAAATACAACTTTTATTTTACAAAAATGATAATGTATGCTCCAAGAAGATTTTTTTAAAGTTACTGAGGAAAATAACACTTCATCCGGTAGCAAACTGCAATAAAATTTTGAGGATATAGCAACCTAAAAAGGGCTTGGTTTTGGTAACAGCTACAGTAAGTGCAAAGTAAAGGCTGTCTGCCTATGGCAAACAAAAACCTAATCCAAACACAGAGCCTCGCCTTAGCCTAGCTCGCTGGTGAAACGATGACCGCAAAACACCTGGAGTACCTCGAGCCGCTGCCACTATTCCTGACGTCCATTGCCAATGCGTGCCGTTCCCAAACCTACATCTGCTGACCTCCTTTAGTGCTTTTCACTCAATTGATCAGAATAACGCAGTTCATATTACATCGTTAAATTAGCATTTGATGTGAAATGGGTTCCCGCATTGTGCTGAAATAATAAAGCTTCAATTAAGCTCAAGGGAGATAGACATCCCCTTGTTTAAGCAGTAATATGTGGGGGAGCTGCAGTGTGTTACTTATCATGCTATCCCACATGTGCCCTGTGCACAATGTAAATGGCGGGGCCACAATGCTCCAGTCACCTGTTGTTAGTCCCCGGGAACAAAGAGCGGAGCCGCCGCGGAGGGCCTGCAGCCAACAGCCGAGGCAGGTAATGAGGTCTCATGAATATGTATGAGGCAGAGCCTCTGCGAAATGGCAGGCGATCTGGGCGATTGACAAACAAGATAAACAATAATAACAAGCTCGGGCGAAGACAAAGAGAAGGGCCGTCGCTGCGCGAGGAAGGACCCGGAGCCGGAGCGGGTAATGGCCGTCTACCGTCTGCCGGCGTTTAAATGTGTCTGTTCTGACACCAGACAGGCGTGAAAAAGCTAATCATTGACAAAACATACAAATTGCCCCGTCCCGAATTATTGAATCACCTCGTTCGCTCAGCAGGAGCAAGAGTTTAAAGGTTGCACCGCGGTGCCCATGGCTCCATAGTCCAAAAACAAACCAAATTAAATAAAATCAGCAAACTTTCGCCTTTCTCAAATTCTAAAAAATATATATATATATTTCAGTCTAACAGTAAGGTAGGTTAAAGGCCAAAATTGTAAACTGGCTCATAGCTTACGATATATCCAAAAATGTCACCTGACATACATATAAATGTCAATAATAAATATGCATTAAATAGAATTTCAGCTCTTACATTCACTTATTATATCTTTTAGTGTTTTGAATTCCACATTTTGAAAATGTTTTACACAAAAACCTAAATATTCACTGTTACAGGTCATGAGCCTGATGCAGCAGAATCCATGGGCATAATGATGCTCTTAAAATGCAAAGCATGCCGTCTGCATTACTGTGACAAATAACAGCGCCCGGACACAGTTTGCCATTCCCATGAAAGAGGCATTTTTGCATATCTTTATCAAAGATGTCAAAGCATGCATTTAAAAAAAAAAAAAATGTTTTGCTAAAGACCTTGAGTGGGAATAAGGTGCACGCAGAGAAAGAAACAAAAAAAAAAGAGAAGTGCATTAGTATTATGAAAGATAAAACAGTCCTCTCTTTAATGGTTCCATCCAGGCGTTTGGTGTCAGACCATCAAAAAAATCAATAAATAAATCAGGCTCATGACACGCAATATCAGCCCAGTCTTCCCTAAGAAGCAAGCTGCCTCTCCACAGACAGACCGAGCACTGCATACAAAACCCTGGGTAGGGCTTTACAATAAAGAGAGAAAGGGGGGGGGGGGGGGTGTGGAGGAAGGGAGGGAGGGAGGGAGAAAGAGAAATAGTGGGAGAGAGGGAGGGATGGAGAAGCAAGCTGGTGTTGGGCCTGCGTGTCCTATTGTGTTGAGCCTGATCAATGGTTGGCCACTGGGACACAAACGATAGCAGGTGCTTTCAGGGGCTAACTTGAGTGAAGTTTCAGTACACCGCTACCTTTGTCTCTAGGTTGTTATTTCAAGCTCTTGTAAAGGGGAGAGCTGTACAGGTAGAGCTGCTGTAACAGGAGCCAGGGGACACAGAAACAGACACTTTCACCATCACAATGGCTGTCTCCTGTTCTCCTTCTCTGGTTTAGATTTGGGATAAGCACAAAGCAATGAAGGTAAAAACATGAAAATATCTCCCCTGATAGTTTGCATATGACCCATTCAGAAAGTACAGGTCCGGCACTGTGCAAGTTACAAAGGCAAACGCAGGAGTGTTAGTGCTTCTATAAATCAACCGGGCGTTGGGAAAAATCATAAATAAGGATGCGTAAGACGTGGTCTGAGAGGCTATATCATTTCTACCACTTTAGTGGTTATTAAAAAAGGCCCTCAGACAGAATTAAATGAATGTTTAGGCGAGCCCATGAGCAACAGCCGTTTGAATATTCTTTGAATATCATCATTCGAAGAATGGTAGATTTTAAATAAATACGACAATGCTAAAAATACATACAATAATATTCTAACAAGTCTCAAGAAGCCTCTATAAAAAGGAAGGTAAGGTCTTGGCAGCCATCGTGTGTCATGAGTCATGACAAACACACAAAAATCTGTCTTTTTGGGGGAATATTTTACTTCTACAGCCTCCAAATACTGCATAGATGTTCATATTTTAATGTGCCATTTATATGTAATTTTTAATAAGCTCACTCATGTGGTGTAGCAGGCAGATTCCACAGTGAATGTGCATGAAGTTATGCTTCATCATTCTACAATGCTGTAGACAGGCCGTGACAAATTCACACTATTTTATAATTTTTAATAAGTGTAGCATCCATATAGGTCTGCATATCTATAGGGGAGCTCACATCCTCTATAAATGGTTAAACTAGCAGTATTTTAAAGAGAGACAATGCATACATTTAGGACAGTGGTTCCAAACAGTGGGTAACAAAGAGTTAAAAAGTAAAAGGTAAATTGGATGGATTCAAATGTGCTGTTCAGCATCTACACACACAAGCGCACGCACGCACGCACGCACGCAGAGACAAGCGCACGCAAGATATCCTCTACAATAGATCCTCGCAATGCCACATTTGCACACAACATATAGTAATTAGAAATTAAAAGCAGTTGAGCTGTGTAATCATTAGCCTCTCCTTTTGAAAAGGATAACGGGTGCTATTAAATACAGCGACCAACATTAAAAATAAACCCACTTTTGATATTCAGTGACGCACACTCCCCAGGCTACATCAACCGCAGAGCCTACCATAGACGCATAAAAGTGTGTGCTCTTACACAATTACTATGTGTTCCTTTTTCATTTTATGACGCCATGTGTGTGGCAGTGTGGAGGGGTGAGAGCGTGAAAGTGCTTCTTCCCAAGTGAACTGCAAAGTTTGGCTAAATGGCTCTTCTCCTTGTTATTCACTTTGTGCATTATTACTTTACAATGACTTAAGTACAACTTTATTACCAAAGAGAAACAGGCGCCATAAGCATTCGGTGTCCCTGAGCTCATACAAACACTGGTACCTAAAGAGTAAAACAACACGAAAGAACAGACTTTCCCGTCACCCTTCGCTTTCATAAAACAAAACAAAATTCTGGCACTATAAACAGTCACTGGGTGGGCAGCTGGGCCTAGCAGTATGGCACATCCATTATATTCACTGTAAAAAATGTTCTTAAAATATATATATTTGAAAACGTAAACCATGCCTGTCACCTGATAAAAAACATACACTATACAGCCAAAAGTATGTGGACACCCCTTGGTCTGGGGCTGTTTTTTTATAGTTCAGGCTAGGCTCCTTAGTTCCAGTGAAGGCAAATCTTAACACTCCAGCATACAATGAGGAGGAAGCCCTTTCCTGTTTAAGAATGACAATGCCCCCGTGTACAAATAGAGGTTCATACAGAAATTGTTTGTTGAGATCGGTATGGAAGAACTTGACTGGCCTGCACAGAGCCCTGACCTCAACCCCATCAAACACCATTTGGATCAATTGGAAAGCAAACTGCGAGCCAGGCCTAATAGCCCCACATCAGTGCCCGACTTCACTAATGCTCTTCTGACTGAATGGAAACAAATCCACACAGCAATGTTCCAGCATCTAGTGGAAAGCCTTCCCAGGAGAGTGGAGGCATATAGCACTAAATGGGGACCAACTCCATATTAATGCCCATGATTTTGGAATGAGATGTTGGATGAGCAGGTGTCTATATACTTTTGGCCATGTAGTGTATATATTACTCAGATGAAAGCACACAAAAAAAACAATGGTTCTTTTGCTTGGCTTCAGAGGGGAACCCCTTCTAGTTCTTTGTGGAACCCTCTATGGTAGGTATGACAATTGTGAAAGAGCAATATGGTTAAATCTGAAAGCTTCCACACTTTTCATACCTACCATTAGGGTTGCAAACATCCGGGAATATTCAAAGGTGGAAACTTTCCATGGGAATTAACAGGAATATATGGGAATTAACGGGAATAAACTGGAAATATTGGCGTTATTTGTACTAGCTGTATTTACTTTGTCATATGCAGACATAAATATAAACATTTAGTTTTGTCATAAGCAGACATCCATGCAAACATTTGTGAGTAGAACTTTAATGGATTCTTTCACTGAACAAAAAACATGAATGTTGAATAAAATAAACGTATTTCCTAACCCCCCCCCCCCCCACCAAAAAAAATAATTCTAAATGGATGTAGTCCTTGGGCTCAAATGCAGTAGTGTGGCCTCAATAGCCCTGCAGTAGTGTGCAGGATGCTAGGAATTATCTGTGCATGTGATAAAAAAATGCACTGCACATCTCAAAATGCTCTTTTTTGGTTTAATGCATATCTTCATAATCGCCGTCAATGTGTTGTTATTCAGGGTTCTCAGTCTGATTATTTAATTGTTGAAAAGGGGGTTCCTCAAGGTTCCACTCTTGGACCACTTCTTTTTTCTATTTTTATCAATGACCTTCCCCTAGCATGCTCCAATTGTCTTGTTCATCTCTATGCTGATGACACTGCCATATACACTTCTGATACTGACATAGCACAAATTCAGAATTCCTTACAGTCAGACTTTTATTCAGTCCAAAACTGGTTTCATAATAACAAACTTGTATTGAACAAGAAGAAGTCTTGTAGCATGGTGTTTGGTTCAAGGCATATGCGCCCACATCTCCTAGATTTAAATATTGTCTATGATAATGGTTTACCCCTCGAGAAGGTGGAGCAGTTTAAATATCTTGGACTCTGGATTGATCCTGAACTCTCCTTTAAACCCCATATTGACTTTACTATAAAAAGAGTATATGGTTGTCTTGGCTCACTGTATCGCTCGATTAATTGCTTCACTTTTGAGATTAGGAAAAGAATAATTTCTCAACTCATTCTACCTATTATAGATTATGTTGATATAGTTTATCAAAATACCACTGTTACTTATCTTAGGCCTCTTAATGTAGTGTTTAATTCCCTATGTCGATTTGTTCTTAGATGTCCCTATAGAACGCACCACTGTCTTATGTATGACTCACTCGATTGGCTGCCACTTAAAGCTAGAAGACAATTTCATTGGGTTCAATTCATTTTTAAATGTATTAATTTTAATTATCCCTCATACCTGAAACAGTACTTGGTCCCACGTAGATCTTCCTATTCATTTAGGCGTTTGCAAGATCCCTGTTTCAATGTCCCTAGAATCTTTACAGAAGTAGGTCGTAGGTCATTTGCATATAAAGCACCTTCTGACTGGAATAACCTCCCCCGCTCCCTTAGGTCCATTACTTCCTACCGCTGCTTTAGGTCATCTTTACTTTCTCAGCTCAAAACAACCTGTGCATGCTTTTAATTTAATTTGAATTTCTACAATGGTGTATTCTACTTGATTTGTTTTTATTATTCTTTTTTCTTTATTATTTGTTGTTATTTTTCTTATTTTCTTTTCTTATTGTTATTATTACTATTATGATGATGATCCATATCATTATTATTATTGTTTCACTTTTCCTGGTCACTGACGTTTAGTCTCCTGAACAATATTGGTGGTTTTGGGATGTGGAGGGTTTGGGTAGGTGGGAGTGGACGAGCTGTGTTTGTATCTGTGTGTTATTATAAGTTTTGTATTGTATGTAACATGTTGTTTGTATGTTTGTGTTTTGGGACCCCCTCGAAAATGAGATGGTTCATCTCAAGGGGCTATCCTTAATAAATTCAAATTCAAATTCATGTCATAGAGTACTCAAGTGAGTACGTCAGACGTGGGTGGAGTCTGGTTTCGGAAATAAATTCCCGATGACATATAGAACGGGCTTCGGAGCCTATCGACTATTTCTTGAAATCTGATTTATAGAATGAGCCGAAACGTTCCTGGATTAGCCTGTGTGGTATAAGGGTATAGAGCAGGGGTGGGCAAACTTTTTGGCTCGGGGGCCACATTGACTTTTAAAATTTGACAGATGGGCCGGGCCAGCACCAGATGCATACATATCAAACATAAACATAAAAAAGGCATTACAGTGTTAATACTTACATTCACTTTTAGTGGGAACAGTGTTGTTGATCACCCTTTTTTGCCAGTGCATCGAAGTCTGGTGTTAGTTTTGTTGTGGCAATTCCCAGAACAGATCTAAGGTGTTCATCACTCAACTGGGATCTGTGGGGTGCTTTGTTGATGTTCATCACACTAAAAGTCTGTTCACACACATACGTAGAGCCAAACAACACCAGCATCCTCTGTGCCATCTTCTGGGTGTTTGGAAATTTGGCTGCGCTTAATGAAGCATAAAACTCATCCAATTTAAGAGAGTTGAACTTTACAACCTAAATAAACTCAAAACTCGGTTGTTTTAATTAAATTTACCATGAATCCACTTCTTAAAGATAATGTGCAATTTTGGCCACTTGTTCTAAAAGTGGCGCTGATGAGCCGACACACAAACCGCCGTGTTATGTAGCACCAAAGAAGAAGAAGTTTAGTTTACGAATCGCAAATTAAGCGAGCGTGAATCGACACGGTGAAAAACAGCAGAATATTTATCACAAAATTCTGTCCGTAAATCCAAGCAGATCAAGCGTGTCCTTCGATCGGCAAATGTAGATTCTCCCGTTCGCAAGTAAAGTTTTTGATTTGTACATGTGAACATTGGAAACATATCTGTAAATGTTATTTGCATTTGTGAATATAATTTTTGCATTCATCCAAATGATGATTTACGAAACACAAGTTGAGGTGTTTGTGTGTGGATGGAAAACACATACTTGTGTATTATTTTTACGAAACACAAATTGAGAGGTGTGTGTGTGTGGATGGTAAATACAATTGTGGATTATACTTTTGTGCTTGTTTATTTTTGATAGAAATCTACCTCCATAGTTTGTCGGATAAAGGTGTTTTGCTGAGCCTGCAAACTAGCTGCCAACCTCAAAGCGGTAGCCGTCCGTTCTTGCGTTGACTGGTTGTTAGCGTAATTAGCATGCTTGGTGGAAAAGTGACGGCTAATGTTGTATTCCTTTAAAACCGCAACGGTTTCTTGGCAAATAAGACATACAAAATTTAATTAAATCAACTAGTTTTTGCCATTCCTTTTTGCACTCATTATGTTTCCACATCATTTCCTTTAAAAAATCAGCTAAATACTCACCTTTCTGTACCAATCTTCTGTCTTGTTTCCACTTGCACATTCGACCCGTTCCAGAGCCGCGCTGGCTCGACTTCTGAGCATTTCCATTAGTTCAAATTCGAGCCGCGCCAACGAGACCCACTCCAAAAACGGCCCGATTTGTCCTCTGGTGCTGGCTCGAATATAATGGAGCCGCCAGTGCGTTGCTATGGTGATTCACCACAGCAACGTAGCAGAAGAAGACGCGCTTACTCACTTTGTCGGCTGTTTAATAACAACAACAAAAAAATGGAAAAAATAAACAACCCGTGGGGTTTCGAGGAAGTCCAGGCCCTTTTAATGATTTGGGCAGACGAGTCGGTTCAGCAGCAGCTGAATTCATCGCTCAGAAACGAGAATAAATAAATGTTAATTGAAAAAAAGAATCCGATCCAGTACGAAACTATTTTCTATGCCTATTTTGAACCGATCCAACGATCGCGGACTCTGCTGGTTTAAACAATTGAATGAATGTGTTTAGCGAAGATCAATCCACATAAATAACGACTGGGAGGGAGGCCTTTTGTGATAACATATGTCTGCGCTGACGGATACTTTGTTGCTTTTGAAGCAACATATTCCACAACACCAACACAAACAAACCCAACTCGTAGTTCGCCATGTTGAAATAGCTAACATTAGCAAGGTACTTTGGAACAGCTGTGTCGCGTTACCTAGCAACGATACATAACGAATCTCTGGCGGAGAACCAGCTCGGATTAATGGAAAAGCCATTTGAGCCGCGCTGTACGTCTCGCATTTGGGTTGCGTTGGCTCTGGAACGGGTCAAAATGTGCAAGTGGAAACAAGACATTCGGCGGGCCGGATTAAAAAGACCAACGGGCCGGATGTGGCCCGCGGGCCGTAGTTTGCCCACCCCTGGTATAGAGCATACATTTCATGTTCCAATTAACATTTTTTAAAGTAATGGTTAATGATTTGTAGTTCGGTTTGTAGTCCACTTTAACGGACTACATATCCATTACTGCAACACATGGGCGGTTCTCGACCAATCAGATATCATTACATCATCATCTCGTCTGGACATTTTTGGCAGTGCATATCACCTTGCTAATTTGGCCATTTTACTTCATTGAACCGTCCAGAGGGAATTATGGGACATTGAGTTTTTAAACAGCGCCAGCGCTGGTATATTCACAAAAAAAAATACTAAAACGTAAAATATACTCGAAGCTGGTCCACAAAAATTACATATTGTGTTATATTTAACAATCCAGAAAATTGATGGTAAGACATAATCACTAGAAATTGTTTAAAAGTAAGTTTTAGTTAATGTCTATGGTCTAAATGAATGGGGAAGTCACTTCCGAAACCAGTGTGACATAGTCACTTGAGTACTCTATGGAAGAATGCACAGTGCAGGGTTTAAATTCAACTGAATTCACATTAAATTGGGTTGTTTTAACCAAAGCATGCAGCAATATCTAGTTGTGTTTGTTACAACTAAATTTAAGTTCCATGTTATAGGCTAACTTTTGCAACAAAAAAAATAAATAATAATAATTGGTCAAAATTTCCAAAATTCCCAAGCTTAACTTCCCATGGTAAATTTCCTGAAATTTCCAGGAAACTTTCCACCCCTTTGCAACCCTACCTACCATAGAGGGTTACACAAAGACCTAGAAGGGGTTCATCTATGGTAGGTATGAAAAGTCTGGAAGCTTCCAGATTGAACCATATTGGCCAACAAAGAGCCCTTGCACTAGATTGGGTTCCTCTATGGATACAGAGCGGAGCCTTTTTGACCTTTCTTCAGAGAGTGCAGCTCTACTATATAAAGAAAAAGCAGAAGTGTGTGCACTGATATGCAAATCTATATGTGTGGACAGAACTTATCCAACTTAACTGAACAAAAGCAACCAGCATTAATTGCAAACTAAATAATTATGTGTGGGTGTATCGTGTAAAGTCTGATTGTGTGCGTTGTGTTATACCATTATCATTAGCAGTGAAATCATCACACTTCTGCTGTATTGCCTGGTGACACTTGCACATGAAATTTAGAGCAGTCTTATTTGGTGATCCTAAAAAAAAAAGCTTTTATTTTTGGAAGGTAGATAAATGAATTCAACCTTGTTTGCAGAAATACTGAGTAATTCAGAATCTGAGTCAATCTGGCGTAGCCTTCAAGCTTATTTTAAAAGAAAAAGTAACTGAACATCACAAAAATGTGTGTGTGTGTGTGAGAGAGTCTGTGTGTGTGAGAGAGTCTGTGTGTGTGAGTGTGTGTGTGTGTGTGTGTGTGTGTGTGTGTGTGTGAGAGAGAGTCTGTGTGTGTGTGTGTGTGTGTGTGAGAGAGAGTCTGTGTGTGTCTGTGTGTGTGTGTGTCTGTGATTCTGTGAGTCTGTGTGTGTCTGTGTATGTGTGTGTGTGCATTTGTGCGTTTGTATGAGCGTAAGAGGGACAGAACAAATCAGCACTTTCTCTCATTTTCCCATAATGCAGTTAGAAAAACTGACTATACCTCAAAAATATACCATCACCCCACAAGATACGATGGACCTCGCAAATTGTGTATGCGCACTGTTGCTTAACCAAGAAATCACACACATCACTGTTTAACTCTCTGCCCCATAACAGGAAGCGATGCGTTGAAAGAGCTTGTTTTTATACAATAACTTACATAATATAGAACACCTTCTCACAAAGCGCCGTTAGGGTTCTTTTCACAGCATTACTGTGGTATTCTCAGTACCTGCAGCAGTGCAATGGCGCTGTACACAGTAAAAGCAAGCCTTGTTAAAAGGATATAGCAGTGCTTTTTCATGGCTTCCCTTTGCACAGCCGAGCGGCTCTCGCTCCAGACAGGCGCAGTATTGCCACCAGTGCGTTTTCCAGTAAAGACCACGGCCTCAGAGAGCTCATTAATGATCTTTGCATTGTTTCTCCTTGTTGTGTGCGGTTGGCACCGGGCTCTGTGCCGGGGCACGGAACCAAATACTACCATTATGCCAGTTAAGCCCTCCCGACGGGGCCCGGAGACAGAGGAGGTCCTGCTAAGATTAAGATGCCAAAGAAAATCTTACTTAAGACACTGTTTCCTTGGCGCTGGCAATGATTCCGTCCTCCTCTGGAACCATATTGTTTTTTCATTTATTTTATTTGTCTATATTTTTTTCCCGTAAATAGAACGTAACCTGCATTACCCACACATTTCTTTCTTGGCGCATCTATAAAATGAAACATCCTGTCTCTCCTCCCTACAGGATCTTACTTCTTTTTTTTTTACTACCATTTTGATTGATGGTTTGGTTTGTATGTGCTTAGACAGCCTGGGAGTGTTAACAGTAAAGTGTATTGTGCCTGAAGAACAGAAAGAATAGAAAGCTCTGGGTCGTGTCCTTTTCTCTGAATCTGACCCCCAAACCCCCCCCCCCCCCCACCCGCCCCGCCAACACCTCCCAAACAGCAGGAACAAAAGAGAGGGGACCTGAACCTTCCTCTTGTACCCCGCCAGAGTAGCGGTTAAAAGTGTCAATGAGGTCACAGAGGTCAATGAGGTCATGGACAGAAAGGACTCCACAGAGCTCCATGTGACCATAGCTCTGCGGCTACTCTCCCCACCACACCACCCCCTTAATCCACCTCTTAAAAACAGCCTCTGGGACGGTACCTGTGGCTCTGCTGTTTTAACCGCGCTTTGGGTCAAACTGACCCGTTTTAAACTTTTAGCAAAAGAGGAATGACTTGTATTGTATTTCAGAGATGTATGTAGCGCATAACCAATCACAGAACCCGTGTACATTTTGTACATTCTTGTTGTTCATCATCAGTATTTACTTTTTGCCTCGATGGTTTCTTTGAATATAATAATATACATATGAAAATAATTGAGAATGTCAGTTAAAAACAATACATTTCAATAATCTACTGCATGAAAACCTTGTTTCATTAAAGTTTGTCACAGATAAACATGATTTATGTCCCCCATGCCTTCATTGTAGCAGATTTTTATATCACATCTTTATCACTAAAAATAAATGACACTTTCATTGTTAATGGCAACCATTAACCTTATATATTTGTTTGGAATTGAGATAAAGATAATATATAATGAGTATTTTTGCATAAACTATATTTCTGTATTGCTTTAAAATCCCCCCAAAATTTCCTTGGTAAATGTGAACGAGGCTAACCGCTTCAGTGTTAATAAGTAAACGGAACAAAAGGGTTTAAAGTCAGCTATGGCCAGGCTTAGACCCCCCCCGTTATAAGCTTGGTGATCGAAGTGCCATTCAGAGAGACCAAACCACTCAGGTTTTTCTGACCAATCAAATAAACTCAGTGACGGCGGGTCTAAGGCGATTCAAACATGAACATATGAGAAACATGAAGCACGTTTTCGAAAACTGCACCCTGAGAACCCGACCAACCGATGGTCCCAGGAATGCCAATGGCAGCTACAGTAAGTGCTGCTCCCAGACGCTAAGGCGAGCACATTTAGAAATTTCTCAAGATGTGGCCGCCTGGAATTTTCCGAGGCCGTTCTCCCATTGGCTGCGCTCTGCCCGCGCTTGGTTTTGTTGACAGAGATAAGACAGCGAGCTGATGGCCCTCAATTAACGTGAATAAAAAGTCGCATAATCGTTTGGGCCAGAGCTCTTTTCGATCGTGAGTAAATCTGCCCGGATACGGGCCGCCCGGCCGGAGCCGCCATTTCTCAACAGACTCCATTGGAAGCCAGACGGAATGGCTGCGGAGATGAAAAAAAAAAAAAATGTAATTGCTAGGGCAGGCGTGCGTCGGAGAGGCGCAGTCATACCGATGGCGAATGGCTCGTGAAGCATAATGCCTACCGGCGTTCAGGAAACGCTACATCATATTCAGGCCGTGATGGGGCTTAATGTGGAGTAAGGGGAGCCAATCAGGACCCATACGTCCGTGGGATGACTCATTGTACGGGTCCGTCAAGGCTGACATGCGCGCCGTCTTGCTGACAAATTCATTGCATTAGGCATGTGGACGGGCTCGGGATGATGTGATTGAATGTGATTTATATACATTAAAAAGGGCTCCCTCTCTATTTCCCTCTCTGTCCTCCTCGGAACACTGGAGTGAGGGTGCCCTTTTGAACCCCAGCCGATTTTCAATAAATACTGACTCTCCCGACGAGCAGCGCCCGGGGATCCGGGATCCTGCGGACCGGAGGGATCGTTTTCCACCAAACCGGACATGTGCAGGCTTCAACCCCAGATTGTGTTCGGGGGTTTTAGATTTCTTGCCCCCGCTAACAGTCCAGTCAGTTCACCGCTAGCCCGTTTGCACACATCGATCCCCGCTACCTGTTTGAGGCCTGGCATCTCCCTGAACAAGGACCCCTGCGCATGCAGAAACATTGACCATGCCCTTTGACCTCCCCCGCTCCCCAAGGCCCAATGAAAAGAAAGATGGAGCTCACGCACGGCCATCCGTCACTCTGCACAGACACAGCTCTTAGTAAACAGCGACCTCTGAGCCCAACAGATTACTCTCCTGAATGGCTTTCGGTAAACACGGAACGGGGTACTTTCTTCAGCATTAAGAAGAAATATTGCTTTTGCAATGCTAACGTTGGGCATGTTGTGGAAAAGCAGGCAGTTTTATATAATGCAACACGGGGCGCAAACGAGGCATCAGGTGGTCTGGAGGCCATGTTAGGCAGTTTGAAGGCTCCACCTCTCTTTCCCCCCTCGGCCGCTCCCGATTGGCCCCATTCAACTGCACGAGAACCAATAAAGACCGTAATGGCCTGCTACCCTCCACTCGAGATAACTGAATCTCCACCGCCACCGCCACCCCCCTGCCCAATGCCGGTACAGGATGAGAGGGGTCAGCAGGTGAAGCCGTTTCCGTGGTGAAAAGAGAGAGGTGGGGGGAGGGGGACGGGGCTGAATACAGGAAGCAAAGTCATGGCTTTAAATGTCTTCATAGTCTCGCCTCTCCTGAGCCGTGCAGCTGAACCCCACCACCGGCTTTCAGAGCCAATCAAAGGTTATGAGAGCTCAGAATAACAGTCCTGTGGGGGTGGGCTTGTGTAGAGAAATTACACCTAAATACAGAATACGGTCCGTTTCCACTCTTTCACCAGAAAAAAAAAACATGCTGTGGAAGGAGAGAGGGGGAGGGAGAGTGAGAGAGGGGGAGAGAGGAGGTGAGAGAGGGGGAGAGAGAGAGAGAGAGAGAGAGAAAGAGAAAGAGGGGGGGAGAATGAGAGAGGGGGGGGAAGAATGAGAGAGAGAGGGGGGAATGAGAAAGAGAGAAAGAGAGAGAAAGAGGAGAGCGAGAGAGAGAGAGAGAGAGAGAGAGAGAGAGAGAGAGAGAGAGAGAGAGAGAGAGAGAGAGAGAGAGAGAGAGAGGGGGGCGGGAAGAATGAGAGGATATCCCCTTAGTGCTCCGTTTCCCAGGAATACACTCCCTCCAACAGTACGGATTAAATGCGGTGCAGTTCCACCACACCAATCCCCTGCCCCCTCTTCTCCCTCGTGCGCCTTCCTGCACCCGTCTCCCTGGAGACCAGACGCCAGGGACGGAGTCTTGCGCAGGCACGTCGTGGACGGGCAGAAAGCATGCAAATGAGGTCCGCCCCGCCCTCCCTTCGCCGGCATGGGCATCTTTACCTCAGACAACCGCCGAGCCGAGCTTTGTTTATCGCTTTGCTATCCAATTCGGAGGGAACAAAACAAGGGGAGCCGCTGCTATATTGAGAGCCCGCAGGAAGATCATTAATCTTGCCCATAAGACAAAGGGTGGGAGGGTGGGAGGGTAGGGGGGCCGGGCCGGGGGCGTTTTCCAAGCCGCGTTCCAGACCACCTATTGTGAGCGGCTGAATGGAGAGCCCCCCACAGGGGGGGGTGAGGCGGGGCGGGGCGGGACCTGGAAGGGCGCAAAGCGGGGGCTTAGGCGACGGCTGCTCATGTAACATCTAACGTAAGTCGTTCCTTCACCTCATCCAATCAGCACGGACAGGTGAAAGCAATAGGGTTGGATACGCACCTGGCCAATCAGCAGTCACTTCAGATGAGTGATGCACAAAAATTAAAATGGTGGGGGGGTGTAACCGGGTCGTTTGTGCGGGGTGTTCTCACCTGGATGAGGGATTCACTCAGCCTCTCCTCGTCCGCCTCCAGGACGATGTCCCGGATCTCCTCGTAGGGCAGCCGGAACGACCCCAGAAATATCGCTGTTTTGACAGAAAGGCAGAGAAGAAGTCATTTAATTCCTGCACTTCATATCATTCTATATTCCTGAGCTGGACCTCTGCCTTCAACGATGGCCCTCAGCCCTCTGAACTATTCAGAGAGAACGACCAAAAAACAACGTTTATAATGGCCGGCCGTGTGGCTTTCGAGACTTCGAGAGGAAACACATCCTCGAGCAAACATCCTAAACCGTTGCTGTCGAAAAGCAGAGTGCGCCTTTTCCCACGTGCACCTGGAACCCAGACATGAAACGAGCCGCGCGCCTATCGGGTTTCAGATGCGTAATTAGACGGGTGATTAAAAAGGAGAAGGAGCGCTCTTAAAAGGACGTGCGTCTGCGGTACGTTTTGCGGGGGAAGGGAGCGTGGGCTCCTGCATGTGAACAGCGAGCGCGGCCTGGGGGCATGTTTTGCTCTAGTTAGGCAGATGCAGCAGGTGTCACAGCCTAGGTGTGCCGCGGCAACTCTCGGGCGGAGGCTTGCCACATTAGCGCTCTCCGAAGGAAGCCGGCAACACGGGTGCCATTAGGCGGCAGCCCGACGGCGCCGTCGCACCTGTTCCCGATCCGGCCGTTCCCCGACCCCCCGAGCGCAGCGGGTTCCGGCGACAGCTTCGTAAATGACTGCACAACCCATCGCATCGCGGTCCCTCATTACAGCTTCCTGTTCATTGAGACTCACCGGGAAGATAAACCTTGACTGTAGGTCAACTTAAACTCCCTGTGCTCACACACCCATACGTTTGTCTTTGTTTGGTTATTTTCTCATTTTATTTTTGCTGGCTACGTGTTGCTGAATTGCGACAAGCTAGCAAGCTCTGCAACCAGAATATTTGATAGGAAAGAAATGTGATATTTGTGGAAAAAAAAATCTGAAGACATGATTCCATGACAACAGATTAAAATAGAAGACAAATGAAACTGGGGTGGCGTTACACCCACCAGTACTCCCAATACCGTAATCTGCACCTTCAAACTTACTGTGATGGCTGACTTGTTTTTCGAGCCTTGCGGAAACAGATGCACACATTATAATACATAATTCAAATACTGTATGTATACATAGACATATAAACAAATACATAGATATTCTGTACTTATAAATGATCTAATCTAATTATCTAATATTATATATTATTATTTATGTTATCTAATAGTTATAAAACAGGATGTTTAAGAACAATACATAGATGTGTACTTTGGCTAACAAAGTGTAATCTGTAGAAAATCAGGTACCAAGAAAACTTTTGTATGCAGCAGTAAATATTATACATTAGAGATTTGTATTTGTTTTTAAGTTTCCCTACCCCCCACATATGAATCCAATGACTTATTGCTCATAGCCTACTTTTATAAATGAGCGCTGCTTGTGCCAAAACAAGTTTTCAGAGCTTTTCTGAGACGGGATCACTGATGAGCATTTAAAGTACAAAAAAAAACAAAAAAACAGAACAGTGTTGAAACTTGGAGAGCGAGAGCGTACGCATCTGTTCATATTAAAATAGGGCCGTGCCGTCCAGGCTCATCTCTGCGCGGCGGAGACTGACTTCATCTCCTGAACATCCCCCGCCCCTCCGCTGCACCCCACCCCCAATTCCCCAACCTCCACTCATTTCACTCCAAATTAGCCCAGTGGTGGTCAGACAGGCCTCGCTCGCTGGGGTTCAGCCATCGTTTCGGCTGAGCGGCCCTCCACCCTGTCCCAGGGTGAAGAAAAATGTTTTTACAGCAAACGCTCCTTAAACAGTCATAAACGAGACTGTGGGACCTCCTGTTAGTAGGCCACTAAACAGCTTGTGGAGGGAGAAAGCGTTACTCATAGGCTACTCAGAAGGCTTGGAGAGGCTAGCTCAGCATGGCTTCCCATCCCTGGTGACTCCTGCTTAAGGCCAGGCTGTCCAGTCACTGTCTCGGGCCGGGCTCACGCAGAGTCACCGAGCCGGGCCGGGAGATACGGGAACGGGAACGAGTTCTGAGTTCATCGCCCATCTGATCCCAGCCTCCTCCTCTCCAACCCAATAACCCAAATCAGATAGAACAGAAAGAGAGAGAGTAAATTACGAGCTGCCAGGAGTCGGCTAAGACCAGAAAGTTTTTTTTTTTTTTTTTTTAATTCCTTTCCCTCGCTCACATTCTTTTCGCTCTCTTGCCAACCACCCCCCTCATTCACCCCCCTCCTGCTTGCCAGCGAACGTGCTCCGGGTTTGAGGCCCGGTCGATAAATTCCGTGCTCATTTGGCACCCCGGTGGTAAATGCAGAAATCACGGAGCGCGGCGTGAGGTGTGAGGCGACGCATTCCCAGGCCGAAGCCTCGCGACGGCGCAGCCGAGAACTTCTGCGGTTGCCGCTGTCGTTTCTCGCAAACAAAAAAAAGAAAAGAAAAAAGAGAGCGAAAAAAATGGGAATCCCATCTGGCTGGGGTTGTAATGGAACATGGCAGATACACAACACCTTCCCCCCGTCGTTCCTCCCTCAGTCTCCCTTCTGTTCATCCACCCCTCCCTCCCTCCATCTCTTTCTCTCTCTCCGTGCAATTCTTTTCCCCCCGCTTGCCCCTAAATGAAGTAGCTTAATTGTCAGTTTCACTTTGGGAAGTGACTGTATCCAGCTCCGGGCAGGGCGCCAGCCCCACGTTTCCGTGACAGCACTTTTGAAATAAAGCCCTGAAGAAGCACGGGGTGTGGGGGGGGGGATGTTTGTTGATTTCTCAGAGGTTTACTGGCCGTGTTTTTTTGTTTTTTTTCATTCTTCATATTATAAAGAGGCTGAAAGTGCGGGTAAGCAAACAGTTAGCCGAGGCTTGTGCTGTAAGCACCGGAGTGCTTCATCATACTCCTGTTTGATATTTCACGTGTTCTGATCTTTTCATCTTTGCATACATCCAGCGTGACTGCTTGCAGTAGCATATAACAGCATGTAAGAACGGCTTTATGATCAATTAAATAAGGATGGATGGCTTACACACACACACACACACACACACACACACACACACACACACACTGTATATACAGTATATATGCAATGCATCACAAACATGTATGTATGCATGTATGCATGCATGCATGTATGTATGGCATATACACACACCTCACACAAAAAGTGCAATAGAAAGTGCACTCTCATACTCTTCTCATCCATCACGCAGACAGGCTGGAGTAATGTATTCATCCACACACCTTTTGAGGACAGGTATTGGGTATTTGGGTGGACAAGGGGAAGGTGAGGTTAGGCCATTTCAGCAGGACAGAAATGTGTGACAGGAGAACATAAGCCTTTCGATCGATACCCAACGTCCACTGAAGACTGAGGCCTGAATCTCCAGGTTGGGCAGCGGCTCTTCAGTCTTACACTGTTCAGCTCTGAGGTCGCAGAGACATGGAGAGATTAAGTCGGACTGTTGTCAGTGTATATGGAACACGCCTTGAGATTTAGGGGCCTAACACATCTCTCGCTGGGTCTCCTTCATATTTATTGTGTAACAGGCATCAAAAAGAGTTGGACGTGATCCATCTGCAGTAACTTTGGCCTCAGCCTGTCCCCCCGCTGAAAAAGTACCCATCCCATCGATCCTTCTCTGAAGGCAAAAATTGCGAGCGTTTTCTCAGCGCCGAAGCTAGGTCCCGGATACAGATGTAACTTTCGAGGAACCGGCAAAGCATTATTTTTTTTCTTATCACTGCGGACACCGAACGGGAGAATGCTTGTCAAACACAACAGCCCTGCTTATCTGTTTCTTTATAGTTATTTTGCCGGAGGACTGAAGGTACACATTCAGCGAGCGAGTAGTTAATGCCTCGGGAGGAGAGCTTTGTGAAGATGAAAGGACGGACTGGGTAAAACACGGGACGTAAACCAGCCATCACTAATGCATCTAACAACAAAGCAGAATGTTGGGGAGAGTAGGAGACTGGTGGGAGGAACGGTGCTTCCAGAGACCCTGAATGGCACTTGAATTTCTGAAACCAATCTAAATGGACCTTTGCCAAAACAGAGCCTTCAAGAGGTCCAGGTAATCTGCACAGCACACATGCATTTTTAAGGGCTGTGCATTCGCTAACATCTACTGTGAAATGAAAGGCAAGTCCCAAGATATTACACATGCAAGGGAAATCAGAAACGCGCTACACATGTGGTTGTACAATCAGCTCAAAGCCGTCATGCAGTCAGCATCTGATTTCTGAGTTTTAATTAATTGTCACAACCCAATTTGTGACGGATAGCTGCTGTTTTAAACGCAGATGTGCGAGGGGAAAACTGTGCCCGTTGCTTGATAATGAGGGAGATTGTCACGTACATTGGAAGAGGTGTGAAGCATATCTCTCAACAATTTTTCTGTAAGGGGAGAGGACACGTACAGAGATTCTGAGCCGTCTTGGCGTCTAAGATCCGCAGCTCCTTTGCCTTTTTCTTGAACTGGTTCAGCCTCCTGTTGTCCACTTCATCCACATCCTTTTTCACTGTAGAGGTAGAGGTAGAGAGAGAGAGAGAGAGAGAGAGAGAGAGAGAGCGATGAAAAATAAGTGATCAATACCAAAGCCATGAAAAAGTATGCAATTTTGCAATTTACTCCACTTTGCAGATTCCTCAGTTCATTTTTACTCGCTGCTGCATAAACAAACAATGAATAATTAAGAATACATTCAGACCAATCAAGATGATCTACTTCATGATTGAAGACTAATTGTGCCATTAGCAGCAAGTAAATGAGTATAAGCAATTTATAGGCTCTCTTAAAGAACTTTAGGAAGAAGGAATTGTCAAATGTATGTGGAAATCAACCAGGGTCTAGCAACATTAAAGGGATGTGTAATTGGATGGTAGCTGCTCATCTCTTACTAATGTCATTCCCCTTCAGACTCATTTACTCTAATGATTAGAAAGGTAGACTTACTTTCAGTACGTTGCTACAGGCTACACACATAAAGTCCATAATCCAGTATTTTTCCTAAAGTCAAACAGCCTCCAACATCAAAGAGCTAAATCGCAATCAACATTTAATTTGCATTTATAGTCCATATATTACAGTTCAGTTACAAAATTTGAAAATAAGCTTTACACAAACAGCAACACCAGTGTGGGATTGACTGTGTCGCGAAAAGACAAGAGCTGAGAGCACGCACACAATCAACGACCACAGCGGCCAACTTCAGTGCAAACTTTTCACTGCAGCAGGGTAGACATTCATTGAGCAGCCCAATGGACCTAACCTCCAACCAGGTGAGCTGGGAGATGCTGGTCACAATGCAGCCACATTAAACAAATGTGCGTTTTGGAGACCTATCGCACAGGCTTGTGTAAAAGCATTTGTAAGCTGTGAGTAAGAAACTGCTTCCTCTGTGTGGATGCATCATGGGAATGGTATCAAGGAGCACTTCCTCTCCTCCCCCGCCCCCTTCAACATGTCCATATCGGAGTTATGGAAGTAATTAGGCTACAGCAGCCACTCCAGAAGGAGAACAATGAGCACAGATGTGGCGGTCTGAGCCCAAACCCCACTCTAACACCGACCGGGCTTTGCAGACTGGGGCTCGATGTACAGTCCGACTCAGCATATTTCTCATAGCGTGGCAATAAGTCTCATTGTGCTGGTCAGCTCCCACCAAGCAAGCGTGTAAGCAATCAAGACACACCCCACGCCCCCACTTCCTCCCCACTGAATGTCGTGGAGGAGTCAGGCCATGCCCCCACAGCCGACAGAGCCCCGGGGAGTGGAAATCCCGTCCTAGAATGTGAGAGGTGTGGGAGCGGGTAGGGGAAAGTTGTGGGAATACTCGGGTGGCAGACGGAAGACTGCTTCCCAAGTCCCTTCTGGGAGAGCCGACGCGCCTCGCTACTAATCATCACGGCTCCTCTATTTATTTTAGCCCAAAGGTAGGAATCTCGGAGGAAATCTAGAACAAACAACCTGGCTCCGCTGAAAATATCTGCATACTTACGGAGGCAATCAAAGAGGCAACATCTCCCGCGCCTTAAGAAGCTGTGCTGTGGGTGCCAGCTCGCATTTCACTGTCAGCTCATAGCTGGGAGGAATGATACCTGTTTACATGGCGCACAGTGGTGTGCACAACAGCTTAAATATGTGCTTACAAGCCTAAAATAGAGAAGGCGCAGAGGCTCCATTTTATTTTCTTGACTGTTGACGCCCGTCCCGCCGTATTCGTCTATCCTCGTCTCTGCGTGTTGCTGCTTGAGCTGAAGGTTTAACGCGTCTGACTCGCGAATGAGTTGCAATAGTTCTGAGGCAAGTCTCTTGTTCTAAAACAATGGGGGTTATTGTTATTTTCAGCATCGTTAAGCCAAACTGTACCAGAAAAAATAACAAAAAAAATTAATTGAAGGTAAAGTCATTGCAAAGAGGGGAAAAATACATGATTGCATTTCTGTGAAGAACGGTTGCACTAATGCATGATAAAGTATACTAGTGTATTCCATAACCATGGAAACGTCCTCCGTTATCATGGTGAACTACTGTGTTCTTCAAGTCTAATCATGTACAATGCAACATATCCTACATAATGCTATTCTAGTACATATGGAAGCAATAATACACTCATATTTAAACATTTTCAATAACGAAAATTGCAAATCTAAATTAATTGACAGCAAACGGCTCATTAAAGGTAGACTATTATACAGCAGTCTCCCATTGTTACAACGCGGGGAAAATATCTTGTTTCGTTCAGTTTGATGGCGAGCGGCTCTTGGTGTTTTCTTTGGCCTTCAGCGAGGCAGCTATTCTCAGAACTAAAATGCAAAGCAGCTGGTTGTTAGGGAGCAGCGCGCCACAGGACCCTCAGTGATGACATCACAGACCCATAACGGCCGGGTTCTGGAGAAGCCGGCCTAGTTTTCACCCGGCCTCCATGAACTCAGTAAAATAGTTTTTTTTTTTTACCTCAGGAAGCGCGGGTCTCCAAAGGCTGCCGCAGTTATGGGGGCGGACAGGAAAAACAGCACAGACATATATTAGGGCTCTGAGCCCCCCCACATGCCCCAGCTCCAGCCCAACCCTACACCTACTCCTGTCTGGACCTCCTAGACTTCCACCTGAAGGGCGTGTCACCCTCCACACAACCTTTCAGCCCCCACACCCCCCCCTCGCTGACAGAGGTTCCACACAGTCTATTAACTGCCAGATATATCCAATAATGTATAACAGATGCAGTCCACTAGAACATCTCTCTTGATTCCCACTGAGCACTGTGCAGCATCCACGGCTCTCATTGTAATGTGCATGTTGCCTGTTTATTCCAGCCAAGGTTAAATAAATTAGTACATCTTCAAGTAACCATGCATCTCTTTACATAATTAAAACTGCATTCCTCCTGTGAATGTGCCTTTGTTCTGTCTTGAAGATTCCTTTGAGTAACATCAGGGTGCTCACAATGGTCCCTGAAACAACAGAGGCCTGGCAGCTTTGATACACTTTTCTCTGCTTCAAAATACTATAACTATTTCTATTGCAGTTTCAAAGTGGTGCAAGATGGCAACAATTACACATATCTGAAGAAAAGTGCACAATTATACCACCCATTACCTGACCCGCTTATTCCTGGTCAAGGATGCGGGGGGGTGCTGGAGCCTATCCCAGCATGCATTTGGGCGAGAGGCAGGAATACACCCTGGACAGGCCGCCAATCCATCGCAGGGCAGACACACTCAGACCTATGGCCAATTTAGAGTCACCAATTCACCTAACCTGCATGTCTTTGGACTGTGGGAGGAAACCGGAGAACCCGGAGGAAACCCAAGTGGACATGGGGAGAACATGCAAACTCCGCACAGAAAGTCAGGATTCAAACTCGGTATCTTCTTGCTGTGAGGCGACAGTGCTGCCTACTGCATCTCCGTGCCGCCCGCTACTTGATTTATATATTGTAAAATAATAATGGCTATCCCTTAATCATTAAACAGATATAAATCATACAGATATGTCCATTTTTAAAGAGTCGTTATTGTTGTATTTTTGTCATTGATGAAGGGAGCAACTGCCTCTCTGAGGCTGGATTAATGCGTGGTTCTCCACCACATCAGAAACACTACAGATTCATTGTTCCTTGCCTGTCATGTCCTCTCCGCACCAACAAGAGTTTGCAAGGCCACCTCGCCTGCATAGAGTGCTAAATATAAACGCATTAGAAAATTTCTAAACAAAAATTGCATTCACAAACCTGACAAAGGCAGAGCACTCGTGCTGGTCTTGCATACTTAGGCCCACGTAAATAAGAGGGAAAGAGAGAGAAGCCTGCTCTGAGATCCCCAAGGCTCTAAAAAGTCGTCAGGGCCTTATTTCAGGGCTTAGTTCAGTCGTCTCCAATTCAACCGCGCGTTCAAAGGGCTCTAAATCAGATGCCCTATCAACGGGCATGAATAACCGAGCCCACGTGGCCAACGCTGTGAGACACCATGAGAACAGAAAGCATAATTTCTCTGAAGGGCTGACAGGGCCAGCGCATTACGATAACACAGTCCTAAGAGCAAATTAATAACTGATTAGCATGCATTGGATTCTGTTTGGATAGCAGCACTAGTGTTTGTGGACCTGACATAAATTCATTGGGAGATCACGCTGCCATAAGCAAGCACCGTTACTCCCCCCAGCCATAGGGAAAGAAGTCGAAGAAGGCAGTGGCCCATAGAACTTGATGGCGACACAGTCTGTGCCTATCGTCAGACTATATAAACAATAAAATCAATGCGAGAGACTCATTAATTTTCTTTTAACAAGCGGTCTATATAGCGGTATGAAATTTGCAACAGAACACACACAGGAAATAAATTACCCTCCAATAGGAGGCTTTCGTAGCTTTGTGGTCTTGAAAACAGAAACGTGAAAAAATCCCCTGGAATAACGAACATCTGGAACGTATGAAAGTAGTCGTTTTACTCATTAGAGGAAGGTCATGTTCTCGCCGGTTAATCTAAAACATGCTCGAAAAACCCCAGACATGTGCATGTGTTTAACACTGAAATGCAGCTGGCCCGCAATTATCAACTTATTTATTAGAAAAATAACTTAGAGGATTAATAAATGTATACACTGGAGATTTCAGAGTCCCAGAGAAAAACACAGTTTGGCCGCTGTAATGCCAAAAACAGCACTAAAAGGGAAACCATGCCAAGATATCCAAAAAAGCCCACATGAGTGTAAACAGAGCTGACAAAATCTGTTTCATTTCACTGGTGGTGGGGGGCGGGTAGTGAAGTTTCTTGGCGGTCAGGACAGTCCACAGGATGAAAAGAGATATCAGCATTTATTTGAAAAAACATCGGTGTGTTTGAGATTGGCCGACTCCCCCACAAGCTTTTTCTTCTGTGAGTTTTGGACAGGGGGGTGTGGCCCAGGGGGAGCCTTGGACTTCAAAAGTCCGCCGCTGCCTGGCGCTCAAATAATTTACTGGACCAAATTCCCTCAGCAGGGGGCATTCCGTGAAATGTTCAACCCCCCCCCTCAAAGGCCACAATCTGCGTGGCCTTGCTGAAGACGAACGCTCCCACATGCTCACATCCGGCAGGAGAGAGAGCGGGATGAGACTCAGTCGGGAGAAACATAAGACGGTTGCCTCAGCACCTCCAACAGAATCGGGGGAAGTGTCGATGGCAGACCTTGTGCGGACGCATCTGAGGCAGGAGCGCCACAGAGAGCTCGGCAGACAATGAGGAGTCTTGCCGTCCATGGGGCAATTTATTCCCAGAATGTGCAGTCTGCCTACAAAGATGTAGCGCGGCCTCCATCCCTCTGACTCATGTTCGAGATGTGTACAGGCGAGCGGAGAGAGCTGCCAGCCCTTTCTGAGAAGATGAATTCTGTCGGTGAAAGTAAGCTGACGGTCTACAATCCCCGGTTCACTTTTCACACTCCACATTCTTTAAGATTTTGGACACGCTTATTTGGCTTGTAGCACTCAGCTGCTTTATGCCTTGATGGAAAAGGAGAGTGCGCTTTTCAACATAAAAAGCCGTGCATTTCTCCCCTTCGTCCGGAGCTTTGTCGGTGTCTGAGGTTGTACACAACAGACGCATTAAGAATCGCGCCACAGCGCCGTCGTATCTACCGCCAAATAGACGCGCGGAATTCCCCCCGTCAGAGCGCACAGTATGCATGCGGACGCTTTACTAAACAATTATTTTTAGAATCAGCAAACTGATATTTTCTAAGCAGATCATTGTGTGTTTAGTCAACAGAGTGCAACGGCTAAAGTGTCCTCTCTCAACAATCCCACCGTGCACGCGACACACTGATCTGACCCACGCTCCCGCTCTAAACGCTTCGGCGGGTTCCATTACGCCATCATTACTCACAATCTGTGTTGCGCGCCATTCCTCGAACCGATATCCACGTGCCGTAATGGCACCGCTTCTATAACAGGTATTTAATGGGCAACCCTCTCTGTCAGAAATGAGTCTGCATTAGGCCGGGATGTTTATGAGGGCTATTGGACTGGCTGGCGTCAGTTGATCACCGATTGGTGACCGCAAACGGTCATATTACCAGACTGGCTTGTATGTCTAATGCCTCTACAAAGCGGCGGCACTCCGATCTAATTGACCGTTTACAGGGCTTTGGTAGCCTGCTGTTAAAAATGTATGTTGTCTGCCAGTCTTCCGCAGAGCATGTTCAATGGAGACCGCGACCTCTGATGCTAACCCATAAAGGCAATACCGCTAACCCCCTCACCCTATTCGCTCAGCCCAAATGACAACACAAGTAAAATATTATCTCGACAGACACAACAGCACAGGTGAGAGGAAGAGGGGAAAAATACTTAAAATATTCTTAAAATTGTGACTGTTGTTTATTTTTTCTGCATTTGCTGCTTGTATTTCTGATAATATATACAATTCTTAAAATGCCCCAACAATACAGGTTGTTTGGATTTGGATAAAAGCGTCTGCTAAATGACTGTAATGTAATGTAATGTAATGATGTCAGCTGGTATGATTTTAGGTACACTATTGTGTGCTCAAACCTTTTTTTTTTAACCCATAACTCTCGCTGGCCATATAAGATTATTTTCCTCTGGATCTTTAATTTAGTTACTATGCACTGCAATGTATTAACGTTTCAATTTAGAAATCCATTGCAATATGTATATGAAATTAAAGAAAACTATAAATCCTGGCACAAATGATATTGTAAGAAGAATAATTTAATGAAAAAAATACACTTAATGAAGCACAATTATTTTCAGTTATTAGGCAAAACATTATGACTGCTGCAGCCAGTCACCTTGCAGAGGTGGCAAAGCCAAAAGCCGAATAAACATTTTAGAATTAAATTGAACATTTCAGGTAAATGGAGACTTATTCAAATACACAACCCCAGGCAAAAAGCATTGATTAGACATTTGGTGGTGCAATAAAAAAAATAAAAAATTGAATTCTTTTTTTAATATTAATTTTTTAAAATCACTATTATACTGCAGAGGTCCCAAACTTGCAACAGAAATTCATCTTACAAGGAACAATTTTGCCTCAAGGACCCTTACGGCCTAGCTTATTGAATTTTGTACTATATTGAATATTTTGTTAAATAAGTCTCACATGAACTGTAGGGCTCAGGTAAGTTGGGCTTGGGGGTCTATTCAGACATATCTACCCTGGGATAAGACCTGGGATGTGATGTCAATGACCATTTACTTCATGTATAAATGTCACAATTGCAAAGGAACAGTGGATTTAAAGTGAAAAATTCATGTGACATGAAATAAATGAATGTGTAGCTATCTGTTAAAAACACAAAAAATGCTATTTTTCTCAAAAAAAAATTATGTTATTTAAGATTATTACATGACATTACATATTGGCATTTACCAGACACTCTTATCCAGAGCGATTTACACAGATTTCATTTTTACATATAATCCATTTATACAGCTGGATATTCCACTGACGCAATTCAGGTTCAGTACCATGCTCAAGGGTACAACTGCCGTGCCCTAGCTAGGAACCTATAACCTTTTACAATATTTACAAAATTGAGTTGCAAGATCATTATATTCCTGTTGAATATATCCATCAGAAAGTTACTATAATGTATCCCATGGGAAACAATATGGCTGACCACCACCTATCAGAAAAAAGGTAAACTGAATATGACCGGATAAAATCTCAACCAATTTGTCCCTAGCTTGAGGTCTGTGCCACACACCCCAAAGACAATTTTCTGTCGGGATACAAAGCCCCAGCACTTCACACCATCCTTAATCCTCCATCTTCACACGTGTTCCCTCTCTCTCAAAAAAAAAAGCAATCCTTTCTCTTTCACTCTTGGGGTCTAAAATAGTTTCTTTTTCTTTTGGACCGGCAAACCCGCATTGATCGGGTAAGAGCACTCAATAAAAAAACATACACACACAAATTGAATCCGAGCGAAGCATAACAAAGACCAAACTTAGAGCGGAGGTTTTCGCAGGTTATTCAAGCGCATTTTGATTATGTGGTTGGAAAATTAGTGTCTGCACCCATTCATCAGAATAAATCTATTATTAGGGAAGCAATTTGGAGATTTCTTTTCCAGGCCTTAAAAGCGCCTCCTTGTTTGTTGATGTTCATAATGAATGCCTGATGGCAACTGAATGAGTGGAATTAAAATCTCGTCTGATAGCTTTCAGATGTCAAGTTATTGGGGGGGGGGGGGGGTGTCCCCTGTCGTGCCGACTCCCTCGTTACCACCTGACCTTCACACGCGTTTGACAAGCTAACTCCTGGCTCGGAAAACACGAAGGTGAAAAGAATGAAATTGGCAGCTGGCTGGGGGGGGGCGCGGGGAGAGCGGCCCCTCCGAACGATGAAGCCGAGCCCTCATCCGTGCAATTATCATCACCCATAATGATAGTGGGAGGAGGGAGAGCTAATGGTAATGATAATGGTGATAATCAAAGTCGTCTCCCGCGCGCTCACGTATCAGGTAATGGCAGAGCCGCAATTCTTCCCCCACCCGCGCGCCAAAACGGCCGCTAGCTTCCGCGCTCCCGCTCTCTCAGAGGTCTCCGGTTCTATCCTGCAGCTGTGGTCTGTGTGGGCGGGAGGGCGGGTCACGTCACCCGGGTCCCCACACCCCCCCCTCTCCTCCATCGTGGAGGAGTGAGAGGACTCTCATCCCTCTTGGGAGAGCGCCCCTCCCGACCGATGGAGCCGAGCCCTCATCGTGCAATTATCATCATCAAAAATGATTGTGGGAGGGAGGGAGCTAATGGTAATGAAATATGTATATATAAATCAAAGTCTTCCGCGCGCTCACTTAATACAGGGTAGGCAGAGAGCGCAATTCTTCCCCCCCCCTGCGCGCCAAAAAACGGGCTAGCTTCCGCGCTCCGCTCTCGCTCAGAGGTCCGTAGTATCCTGCAGTCTCGCGTCTGCCGGGGGGCGCCGGTCTCCGCGCGTCACCACCACCCCCTCCCCCGGGCCTCCCGTTCATCGTGATTCGTCAGAGACATGTTGTGGGAAAAGAGCCTGGAGTTATGGGTGGGAGATCAGCCCGGGGGGGGGGGGGGGTAACCCCACCCCCCATCCACCCACCAATGCGAGCTTGATCCAACCCCAGGTGTCTGTGGCACGACCGGAGACAGCGATCTTATTCACGCAAAACCCTGCTACACATATGGAAATTTATTTTAAAAATCACTGCACTGAGAGTGAACCCGTTACGCTGCCGGTTTGGGGTAGACACTTGGATACTAATAACTCATCACTGCTCTCCGTTGAACCTTTCTGTATGTAATTCACTCAGCCAAACGACTAACAGCGCAACAATGATACCAGCGAATCGGAAGAATCGGGGCTGACAGACCCCACGAGTTCTGAAACGGGAGAAGCATACACACCCCTTGGGGTACGGCCACAATGGTTTTTAGAGCTGCACAGTGCCGTTCGCTGCTCACTGATGTTCCCATGTACGTTTGTGAAGCACAAACCGAAACTCAAGGACGCACAAAGTCAGTAACTGTTTCCCTCAAACCCGCTTCCTCTTCCTCTCCACTTATCGCTCTCCTTATTTGTAGTGGCGGCTGTTTGCGGACAGATTAAATGAACCCTCACGCTCTCGCCACAGCTCAATAAACTCCTCTTCCTCTGATTCTTTCCACAGTGTATTTTACGCTTGATACTGGTATCTTATGTGCTGTTTATTTGTTATTCAACAGTGCTCTCGCTGCCTTTGCTGTGGTTCGGCAGAACCGCAAACAGCTTGCATAAAACATTGTGTGTTATGTGATTGAATGGATATTTTTTTTCCAGTGGCTGTAGGCTGTGCACAGCTTCTCTGGTTACCTGCCACTGAACAGGATGTATCTAGAATTTCAAGCCACTCAAATTAAGATTTGAAGTTGAGGGAAGATCTTAGTGTGCAATTGTCAAATTTCGCCAAGAACTGGGGCATTTAAAAAAGCTAAATCAGGACAAAAACTGCAATCTGTGTTCCAGCCTTTCTTTTTTTATAGCCTGAAATGCATTTGGGTTGTATTGCTTTTTATAATGACTGAGGAACAGGGCCTTTGCATCTCTTATAATGCAAATCAGAACAAACTTTAAGTTGAAAGGTAACAAGATGAAGCCATAATTGGACAATGGAAGGAATGTAAGAATATAAGGGTTATGAAATATGCCCTAATAATATGATACGCTAAAACTGTGACCTTCACTCAAGCACTGGCTAAAAATATATATATTGTGTGTGCATTATGCAAAGAGGTAGAACCTCTTTTAACAATGAATCCTTTGTAGTGCTGAAAGTTTCACTGATGTTTGTTTGTATGGAAACAAATCCCCATGTTTACCTTTTCCTGGAAAACAGAAAAAAGCAAGAACCTGAGCGGAATCCACAGCCCAGCTGCCGAAGCGACCAGCTCGTGAGGAGACTCCGCTAAGAAAAAGGAGAGGCTTGGAAACAGGCCCCACTAGGAGAGAGGAGAGGGTAAGAGACAGACCCCACTAGAAGAGAGGAGAGGGTCGGAGACAGGCTCCACTCGGAGAGAGGAGAGGGTAGGAGACAGGCTCCAGTAGGAAAGAGGAGAGGGTAAGAGACAGGCCCCACTAGGAGAGAGGAGAGGGTCGGAGACAGGCCCCACTAGGAGAGAGGAGAGGGTCGGAGACAGGCCCCAATAGGAGGGGAGACGGTAGGAGACAGGCCCCACTCGGAGAGAGGAGACGGTAGGAGACAGGCCCCACTAGGAGAGAGGAGAGGGTATAGGAGACAGGCCCCACTAGGAGAGAGGAGACAGTAGGAGACAGGCTCCAGTAGGAAAGAGGAGAGGGTAGGAGACAGGCCCCACTAGGAGAGAGGAGAGGGTATAGGAGACAGGCCCCACTAGGAGAGAGGAGAGGGTAGGAGATGGGCTCCAGTAGGAGAGAGGAGAGGGTATAGGAGACAGGCCCCACTAGGAGAGAGGAGAGGGTAGGAGATGGGCTCCAGTAGGAGAGAGGAGAGGGTATAGGAGACAGGCCCCACTAGGAGAGAGGAGAGGGTAGGAGATGGGCTCCAGTAGGAGAGAGGAGAGGGTATAGGAGACAGGCCCCACTAGGAGAGAGGAGAGGGTAGGAGATGGGCTCCAGTAGGAGAGGAGAGGGTAGGAGATGGGCTCCAGTAGGAGAGAGGAGAGGGTATAGGAGACAGGCCCCACTAGGAGAGAGGAGAGGGTAGGAGATGGGCTCCAGTAGGAGAGAGGAGAGGGTATAGGAGACAGGCCCCACTATGTTCATTAACTGCCCAACCGCCCTGTTTAAGCATCCGCCAGTGTGGCAGATGTCACAGCTGGGGATGTAAAGCAGGGGTTTGAACAGAGCCTGCGGACAGCTCTGCGGATAACTGATGTCCCTGTGGTCTCCATTAACACTCGCACATCCAGAACACAGGCAGCGCAATCCACTGACAGCAGGCCCAACCACCATCTACAGCTCATCAACTCAACCCCAGTCAGTCCAGCTCCCCACTCTTCCCCCATCTCGCACACGCACTCGCTCGCTCGCACGCACGCACATTTTTTTTGCCTTGACTGCTTCTTCCTTATACAGTTCCCATTTACAATGAGCCATTTGGCAAATGCTCCTATCTGGGAGCAAATTGCAAAAAGATCAGGCAAAGAGCAAAGGCAATATAAATGTGTCCCCGTCACAACTGATGGTAGTAGTCCCAACGTAAACCTGCAGTGTAATATTAAGCACCATTAGCAGATTGAGGATATAGTGCTATAAGTATCTAGATTAGATTGTACTTTATTGTCAGATCTCTCTGACATTGCGTCACAAGCCGTACTCATTCTCACATACAGGGGCACAGACACACATTGATACAGTGAAATAAGACGAACAGTACAAACATTGCAGTTACATTACACATCTATTCCTTCGTACATTTTAAAGAACCCCTGAAAGCACTCCCTTTCTGGCAGCGGTTCAGCAAAGCCGCTGAAACTATCTCTGACTGAGCTGTGCCTCCTCCGGGCGTGACTGTAAGCCTCCGTGGTCCGCAGCACAGGAAGTGCTTAATGTAGAACATTCTGGACCGTTGCACGAGTGAGTGGGTTTGTTCTGGTGAGCGAGCCCTGTGGGGCAGGCCTACAGAGCAGTAGAGGTGGGAGTTCAGCTGGACCCCAAACGGCTCGCCCCTCCGAAGGGGGGCTTCGTTTCGCCGTATTCTTGGCCCTCACACTGAGCCGCTCTCTCGCTGTGCAGTCTTTGTTTTTCTTTTGTTTTTCTTGTGCATGTTTTTTTCTCTTTCCCCGTTTCCTGTTCTTGAATGAACATCCCAGCGGATCTGAGCTATGATTGAGCGAAACGGACAAACATTATGAGCCCTGAAACCTTAAATAAAGCTAAATTAAACCTCAGACTGAAACGGCGTAGCTTCACGCCGCTGCTGTGCTCGGCTGGGATTTTGGCGGCGAGCATCTGTGCGTGTGCTCGCCTCTCGCGCACCGAGAGACGGGCTGCTGTGAGTCATCCACGCTACTCGAGCGCGTTCCCCCGTGAGGTGTCTCAAGACTAGTCATCAGGAAGTGACACGCAGGAAAAAGGCCACGGTTGCAATGAAGCGGGGCTGGGCTCGGTTCAGGGGACTCGCCGCCTGTCAAGAAGTGTTTGTTGACAGCAAAGGATTGTATAGGTTTGCGCAAAGTGCCAGCGCATGCATTTTGGGTGTGGTTTGGTCTTTCGGAGGATTGGAGACTTACAATTACGCCATGCATATCTGCTCCACTGTTGATTCTTTGGGATAAGCCCAGCTCCCCCTAACAAGCTTGATGCCTGTCTGCCGAGAATGAAAAGTATTTTCTCTTATCCTTCAGCAAACCTTGACATTTTGCTGTGAAGTTATTCTTTAGTCATTTCACACCATGGTGGACAAATAGGATCAGTCTACTGGGTTAACCTTCAAGAAAAAAGGATTAAGCTCAACCACACTTTTAAACGTAAATCCTGTAACGAGATGGCATATTCCATCCACACACCTTCACCGACTGCGTTTCATTTGTCAGTGTCGTCTTTACTGTGGATTTATCGTCCTCCTGAATGAACAAGGCTTGTAGACTCCAGTCCCAGTCTCTAACACTGTACCTGCGCTTCACAAGTTGTTCAGCTATAAATGAGACTGCAGATGGACCTGAGTATTAATGCTGTAAGTCATTATGTGTGTGCGCGCGAGCGCGCGTACGTGCGTGCGTGCGTGCGTGAGATGGGTGAAGAGTGGGAAAGCTAGACTGACTGGGGTTGAGTTGATGCATTTATTTGAAACATTTATTTGAAAAAAATATATTAGTGCAGCCACTGCGATATGGCATTCTCTCAAACGTCAATTGTTTTACAATTTTTTCTCCCGACAAAACAAGTAGTCGATGGTGTTAGATTATACTCGGACGGTCCTCCTCGTTGTTTAGTTTAATGACAAGCGTCGTAGTGGCTTAGAGTCACAAAGCTCGGTTCACGTCCATTAAAAAACGCCGGGTGTTAAGACGTGTGTTTCAAAAAGAGCCCGGTCTTCACCTTTAAAGAGCGCGACAAAATGGAAATTAAATCTTGTCACTCAATAAGCTTTTCAGTCCCACACACTTTTGATTGCTCTACTCAGTGGACAGTAAACAGGAACCTGAACCCTGGTGCATTAATAGCTTCGTCACATACAGCAGACTCCGGGCAATGGCATTTCCTTGGCAGACTGGATTATCAACAGTTTAGGAGACCTGATTTTGCTATGTTTGGATTACTGTGAGATAGTATGAACCCAGGTAATAAGAGCAGTTACATGACTCCATTCATGCCAAACTCTCATAAAGCATGAATACATTGCTAATGGGTATTCTCTGTATTAAAAAAACACCCATTCAAGCTTTTCACTGCCACTCCTGTGGGTTTTTAAAAAAAATTTTTTACCTAATAACCATCACAATAATTGTTATAGTATCCCGACTAATTGGTTTCATGACAATGTCAGATGAAAGCTTATTTTTAGCTTTCTCTCTCTCAATGTCCATTCATTTTTGATGTAATGAATGAGCTTTGGGAACAAGAGGGACCTTCTGTGCAGGTCAGCTATAGCCCCTCCCTTTTAATGGACGCTGCGGCCATAAGCAGGAGTCTTTTTTGAGTCAATATATTGTTATGTCTTCACAAACAGTTTCTGCCAAATGTCGATTTTTCTGGCCTATCACTTTCATGGTTGCCTGTAGAAATACAGAATAAAAAAAGCAGATTGGGGCATTTTATCCCTTTGAAAAAAACAACCATGATTAAAGAAGAGGATGAGTGTATTTGGGACGTGAGGCACCCCCGGGTGAATGTGGAGGATGGGACGGTCCTGGTGCTGGTGGCTAATGTGGAGTTCTGTCAGAGGTGTAAAATCGAGGGGTCAGAAAGTAAAAGTCCTGCCATGTGTTTCTTCCACCCAATCAGCTAGCTGAAGAATTGTGACACTTAGTAAACCCAGGTGATTGGAACCGAATGCTGGGGAGGACTTTTTGAACCCAAATTTTACACCTCTGCCATCCGGAAGCAAACAGAACCACAAACAGCATCCAGGTATAAACCAAACCTTTAAAAACAGCATCTGGGTCACTGGCTCCCGAACAGCAGGCATCCACAGATACGCAGGGAAGTTCTGCCGACCCAAACAGATACGCATTTTAGATCCCTTCCAGGATTCCGGTGGAATGAATATTCCAATTACTGGGCAGCGTGAGCGAGCTCCAGTAATATGGTAATCAAAAAAGGAATTGGGCTCTTTTGAACATGAATGGCGGCAAATCAAGGGGCGGAGAGAGGGGCCGTACACGGGAAACATGTCCCTCTGATCTTGGTACAACTCCTCCATTGAATGATGGCCCAAATTAGCCACTGATTACACCACTTCAGCCCCATGTCTGACAGAATCCAGATTTAGCTCATCATCAGTCTTTGCTTCATGGGTGTTTAACACTACCTTTCCAAACAGTGTTGGCTTCAAATTTTCCAACTCCGCTAGACCCCGCCCCCTTTTGAAATAAATTTAAAAAGCCCAAATCTGGGCATGATGAGGTAATAATAATAGGGGCTGAGCTCCAGGTATCAAACCACGCATTTTTTTTTCTTGAGTAGCTAAAAGCTAATTTCTACTCTAAACAGCACTCACAGCGGCTGCTTTATTCCACTCTGTTAGGGACGTACGTTGCAAAGCTAAACGTGTAGCATGCTCAACTAAATCCTGGCTCAACTATTTGACCGAAATCCCCCCTTTCTGCAGGAAATACCACATATAGCAAGCAATAATATACTCTAAAACATAAATTCAACAATATTTTTTAACAGTGACTTCATTAAACAACAAAAATGACAAAATTCTCTTGTCCAGTCAGCACTGCAGCTCACATTGAACGGTGTCGTGCAGCGTGAGTAATAGTTTGTTTACAAAAATATATTTGCCATAAACTGGCCAGCAAGGGCACACTAGATACTTTACTTACGTCAGATCGTAAAATTCTGTTTTGTTTAACATAAAAATACAGGTAATATGCTGATACGCAGATACACAGTTTTCATATGCTTTATACTATATATTTATTTTTAATAAAGCAGCCTATATATATATATATATAAAAATAAATACAAAAATGAGCGAGCTACTTGCTAAGCTGAAAAACAAACTATCAAAAAACAAGGCACTATCAAGCTAATTATAAAAAATATATACCAAAAATAAATAGGTTACTATAACTAGAATAATCTCTCTGCTCTTCACGCAGATCAACCGCTGCGCTGCCTGCCCTCGCTCCAAAACTTCAGGGTGTAGCCAGCGAACTATCGGTGGGCGTAGCTGTACAGGTTTCTATTTCGTCACTGGGAGGAATACATCAGCTGGAGGAAATGTCTGGCCAATCACAGATTGAACGCGCAGTACCTAACGTAACATGAGACACTTTTGAGCCAGATTCTTGAATTTTTACGCTTTTTTGCGCTGACTACAGTAATTTGTCAAGATTTGGACCAGTATCAATCAGAAATACTTAGAAAAAAACAAATGTATCAGTCATCATCTAAAATAAGTAGTTTTAGTGCTTTGTTACCCTTTAAGGGTGGGAGGTGGTAGGGGTTAGACTTGCTTTACAATGGTCATTGCAAAGACATTTGGTTGGACTTTGGTTGGTCTGGTGTTTTATAAAAGACCTTCAGATACGTGAGGTTAGAATAGGTCAGGCACACATCCAGCCAGCAGCTGGCTGTGGAGTCTAGTTCCCAGGCCTGTGCCTTCCACCCTGCCTCTCCTCATACGGATGACTCCCGAACCACTCAGCCCTCACAGTTTGCTTTAATCTTTTCAGGGACCTGTGGGATAGCTGACCTCCAGCCCCGGGTCTTCCTGTCTGTTTGAAGCAGGCCTACATCCATGCTGCACCCACAGTGGTCAGATGGTCATGGACTTCCCTAGCCCACCTATGCCCCCCCACCCCCCTCCCCCCCCAAACACACACACACACACACACACACACACACAGACACACACACACACTCTTCTCTCAAAAAATATCCAGCGTCCCCACTCAAGATAAATAAAACATAAAACACAACCATTGAACAACACAGACCATCCTTGAGAAATACAAAAGTTTGTATTGCGTTTTGAATTGTGCATACAACATGCTATCCATGTTGTCCACAGCAGTTACGCTGTGCATTCACGCCCTGCAAAACCATAGCACTCTACAACAACTAACAAGAAGATCCCTGTTTACATTCATTCATTCCAATTAAACAAGGTGGTATTTTTAAGAACTTCTTTAAATGCAGTTTTGCAAGAAGGCTGCCATCTGCTAGTGGAGGTCTGAAGTAGTGAAGCTATACTCTACCAGTGTTCAAGCACAAATTGCCTCAGATCTGTGGAAAAATAAATGCCAACATGATGAACGATTAGAATATGGGAGACGTTCTAAGGCCTGGATGTCAATGTTATGCAGTGTTGGCTATATATAGGTCTCTCTCTCTCTCTCACACACACACACACACACACACACACACACACACACACACACACACACACACACACACACACACACACACACACACACACACACACTGATTCTTCTACCAGACCTCTGAAAGCTTTCTGAGGATATAAGCACTGCCACCCACTGTAAGATCATAGGGAGAGTTTTTTTTATATAAAGAAGCTTATCATTTTTTACAGCTATAAAACATTGCATTTTATTCAGCTCACCTCTCTCTATCACTATGAAAGCTTGCTTACAGTACATATTACCATTCCTCATTTTAAAGCAATTGCCCCTTTCGTGAAACAACATTTCATCTGGATGCTACAAACAGGAACACAAGGTGTCAGTTCTCTGCAGTCATTACTCTCTTTGTTTTCTTTTTTTCCCCACAGCCATGAAAAAACAGAGGCTCCATTGTGTCTAAGGGCTTGGAAATTGCCTGTTGGTCATTGAAACAAATGAGGTCTTAGGTTTCTTAAACAGTTTCCAGAAGCACCAAGGCTTTGTCATTGACAATATACAGCCTGTTACAAATGTTTACGGTAAAAGGGAGATGCACGTCAAGACTGCTTTTGGCCATGAAAAGAGACTTGTGGAAAAATTTTTTTTGGCAAATTTACAGCATGCGAACAATACCCGAGCCCTTTCCATAGATAGGGTTCTCAGCAGTAATGGGGATGTGGTTGCCAAGCAACATGTAAAATAAAAGGAAAATAATAATGTGCTTCCACAAGACATTAGGAGCAAACGTCTTAAAGTAATGGCAATTTTACTGTGAACAAGAAAAAAAACCCTGTCAGATACACACAAGTGACAGAGATTTAGATTCCAACGTGAAGCGTACCAAAAAGTGATCGTACCAAAAAGTGGGTCTGAATTGCAAAAAAAGTCTTCTCAGTTCTCAGTCCAAAATATGATATGCTTTTGACAAGCTACTCTGGGGAAAAAATTGACTGAAGACTACTTGCCATCAGATGAAGTACAAGAGGACTGCAGATTGCTCCACTCGTATGAGAGAGCGCAACATTTCCAAGGCTTTAACTCTTTAACCATCATTGTTAGCATTACATTATGTGCTGGCCTATAATCTTATCGCTCTGTGTTAGCTTGTGGCAACATCTCAACGTCGTTTGGTATAAAAATGTGTGCCTTCTGTGCCGGGGGGGGGGGGGGGGGGGCAATTGGGCCCATTGGGCCCATTGGTTGGGGTGGGGTGGGGGGGGGGGGGGGGGGGTATTGTCTTAAAATTGACTGCAGACCTCAGAAGTTCCACCCATATGAAATAAGCCAGGAGTGGACTCCACGACACCCTTGCATCGCCGCTCTGTTATTTTACAAGGCAGAACATGCCATCCGGGCGAGAAGCGTTCCGCGCAGCGTGGGAGCGAGACGATCGTGATATTTGTCAGAAAAAGCCACTGTGGAAAGAGACAGCCCGGCAACATCAAACAAGCCCCCAAAAACAGAGGGAGTCTTTAATCTCTTCCCTCCAGTTCCGGCAAATCATTACCCTGGCTCGCACGAGCACTGCATGGTGCTTGAAAGAGAGTTTGTTGAAACGGAATCTGTAATGCTATAGAGCACATTTTTTACGCATCTCCCCACCCTCTGTTTATTTTTCAAAAAAACATTTGGTGCACTTTTGAGAAAGTTAGTCCGATCCCCCACTAGCCTAAGGCAAGCAAGATCCTGCGACAGTCCAGACTGCTGATAGCAAAAAGTTAAAAGCAACCCCCCAACCACCACCACGTAAATTATGTTCATGTTTTTGTTCCAGTTGATAACTGGCATTGGACCATCGGGCTCTGCCTGATATAAAGAATCCAATGCAAAAAGCAATATGCAACCAGCTCTACATTGGTCCAACGAAGCCTGTTTACTTAACGTGGAATCGTACCAGACATGTCACTCAAAGAAAACTATTTAATCAGTTCTCTAGGCCCGGTGGCTTCTCTGCAGCCAACTGTCATTTTCATATCCTTGGAACTTAAATTGGTCAGCTCCTCTCTCCTCCCTCCTCCCACCTCCTCTCTCTATTCCACACTATGGCCCACCACCTTGCCCATACCAGATATGAACGCATATTAAGTTTTGTATTAGCATTCCACTTTCCAATAGTTGCCTTTTTCACCTTCAAAGTAGGCCATCACTGGGGCACAGAGCAGTTTCGCTAACATCCAGCATCAATCAGCCAGGTAATACACTTTTAGCCATCCTATCTGTGTCTCTCAGACACGCATGCATGCACACACACATCAGACGCATACGCATGCACGCACACACACCCAAACAAGGAGGGTTATCACACTGGTTAAGAGATAACTGTGTTTACACATTCAAAGATTAGAATCTTTTCAAAAACTGTCATGACATTTACTATCTACATTCACTCACGCACGCCACCCATCGTTTGAGCACGCACGCACGCACGCACACACACGCACGCACGCACACACACACACACGCATGCACACACGCACACCACCCGTCCTTTGACATGACTCTGATTTGATTCCACGGGCAGGAGCACTGATGTCTTCCTTACCGGAGAACAGATGAGACACTCTCTTCTCTCTCTTCTTCAGAAACGCCCTCTTCAGCCCCCCCCCCCCCCCCCCCCCCCCCCCCCCACCCCCCAAAGCTCTGACCCATCCCTCTACATCCTGAAGGAGGGGGAGGGGGGGCACCAGGGCGCCAAAAATTTCTGCAGTCTGACCACCCTGTCTTCTCCAGTCCATTTATTCACATATCTGTATCAATATATAGAGAAGCTTGAGACTCATCTGCTAGGCCGCCTTCCTGCTCTCCTTCACTTCATTACCAGCTAATTTCATTACCACAGAAAGAAAAGTGCAGAATTAATTTCACTATTTCACAGGTTTTAATGCATTTAAATGGAATGTGATTTGGTGTAAAGTTATCAGCATATACATTTCATAAGATAACTTATCACCTACGCATAACAGCGTGCGACGGAATCCAATTCCGCGGCTCGAAATTGACGAGATCCTCGTCATTTCTAATGTTTCTGCTGCATTATTAGGTTCAGTCTTGCATTTTAAATCCCGCTTGGGAATATTCCAAGCGCGCTGGGATGCGGCGTGGCGAAACAAACAGGTGAGAGGGAACAGCAGCATTCCGGATACGCTTCCCAGACCATCTGCCCTGCAGGCCCAGAACACAGTCCTTTATGAGCCGATATCACACGTGTGCCAAAGCACTTTTCACTTTTCAAAAGACTTGTCGGAGGATAGCTTCTGGTGCGCGCAGTAGTGCATGCCGTGTTTGAGTTTAAACGACGAGAGAAAGAAGTGAGTAAGCTTGGTGTGCAGGGGGAATGGTTTACAGTGTATGAGGGGAATGGTTTACAGTGTATGAGGTGAATGGTGTATCCTCTCATTGTTTTACTATGCGAATCATTTTCAATTAACTGTGCTCACACACACACACACACATATGTCACACACATACACACACACACACACACACATAATATGGGTGTATACACACAATACATAGCTGGATGCTCTTTTCTTCAAGGGTACAAAATGAATGGCATCCTAACTGGGATTCAAGCCCAAGGCTCAGACCCAAGTTCATATACTGCAGAGTTCATACAGCATCACTGCGCCATATCAGGCAAGCTTTTCCATCTGTGACAGTCGGCAAGAGCAACAGCAGGCAGACTCACAACAGAAGATACAGTGTCAGCTCGCAGTACTAGTTACACAGGGGAGATACTCGACTGCTGCCACACATACACACGTGTGATCATTTCAATAATGTCACAGCTTATGTGGAGTTAAGGCTCCGGCCTAGACCGGAACGCTTACTTAGTGCCCTGCTGCCTCCTGGGAAATAATATTCATTATGACTGTGAGAATTAAAAGAGCAGAGCACAGCCCAGGGATGTCAAATCACGGGAGTTATACAAAGCCCCCATATTGAGATGTTTCCTTGACATTTCCAGCTCAGAGGTCAAAGCCTCAGCTTGATTATTATTTTTATTTTTTTTAAGTATGTAAATAAAATGCAAGTAATTCACATATGCACTTGCGTTCGTTGATGAATTTCCTAAACTGTTCTGCTATAAGGAATACAAGGAGATACAGGCGATATGTTCCGATGCAATGACATGCACAATGTTGAAACACGAATATTGGATGTTGCCGACATAGAAAGAGTGGGAGGTGCTTTTGCAATTACAAATGTGCTACACGGCGACGGTGTGCAGGCACGGAAGTGCAAACACCTGCAACCCTTCACTGCTCCCAGACATACTGTAGTCACGTTTACTTTTTCATATGTAAAAACAAAGCCGTGAGAGGCCGTATTTCAGCACACAGACGCTCTTCCGGAGCCCAGTTTTCAGAAAGAAAAAGAAAGCAAAACAGCGGCACCCCATTCCTATGTCATCACATATTCATTGGTTTCCTGTCATCTCTGCCCACAGATTTACAGAGAAGGACTCTATCTATAAAGCTGCTCCTTTTCAAGCCTTTCCCTCTCTTTTCTCCTCCTGCTGTCGTCGGAGGCATGGCGATACGGTTATATCTGCGAGCTGTGTTTGGCCCGAGCACACGGGGAGCATTTCAATAACAAGGCAAAGCCAGAGTAATGAGGAAGGAGCAGGGACCGTGGCAGCTCCAGGCTTTACTCCAGTACCCCCTTTAAATTATGCAGCTCAACCGCACTACACACGGTCTGTGGTCAAAGTAACCAGCTACCCCATGTGAATAGCACAACATGACGAGTGACTGGCCTCTGGATCTACCGTAAAAAAGAAACTAATACCCAGGGTACACTGCGCTGCGCTGTACTGTACTGTAGGAGAGGAAAGATCTTTCATTCTCTGGCACATGCCAGCTTGGCTGAACCGCGTCAACGCATCAACGCCAACGCCAATCTACACACTGCCCTAGCAGCTCAACCTCACTACGCGGGGACGCGTCACTATGTCCACCTGCCACACACTTTGTCATACCATTCGAGAAGTGCGAATGATATTAGTTTCTGAATGCATCGCTCAACATTACACCTTCAGTCAAAATATATATCCTAATACTCCTCTCCTCAGTCAGCACCGGAGTTAGACTGAGGAGAGGCAGAATTATTTCTTGCAACAGACGGCACTGAACAGACACCACATCCCTACACAAAGGCCTGTAAGTTAAGTCTTTGTGCAACAGATGATCGGCGCTAAGGGAGTGCTAACAGCGTGCTCAGGGAGAGCTCTGCATTCTCTCACGCTTATGTAGGCCATGCTGATGGACTCCGCGGCATACGCTCATTTAAGGATGAGTTTAGCGGGTGCATTCTGCGTAACGTAAATCCTGTTCAAGATGCGTGCGTGCGTCTGTGTTTGTGTGTGTGTGTGTGTGTGTGTGTCTGTGTGCGTGTGCGTGTGTGTGTGAGAGCCATGGATGGCGCATTATCATCGCTCCGCAGCCCTAGCAATCGCACCCTTAAGATTATTGTACTGTGTATGTCATCACTGCTTCCTACACATAAAACAGCTGCTTTTCCACTCAGAATGTCAGAGCATTACCGCTGCCTCTCAGGATGTCATGGGCCTGAAACGCCATCTTCTAATATTAACAAAATAAGCACTGTAATGGTTATGGACGGACCAAAATAACTCGGTGGCCGCTTTTTTTTTTTCTCCTATCAGAGAGAGATCCAAATGGAAATGGCACACCGCTCGGTGCGTGGCCACAAATCACTTTCTTCCTGGGCGGCCCTCTACACTCTACTGGGAGAGAACCTGTTTGAGAAATTGAGTGCTGAAAGAACTGCATTGTTTGGCATGAGAAAAGAATGCAGAGCAGAAGGTGTTTGCTTTAATTTTAGAATCCTGAGCGAGCCCTTCTTTGTTTTTCAGCTCCAGCGCTCTGTGTTTTGAGCTGAATCCAGCGGTTGACTTAAACACATGAATGAGGGAGCGAGGAGAGAAATCAGCGTTTACAAGGCATGGCTGATCCTTTCAGACCTGACACTTCTGCCAACGAATAAACAAATGGCGTTTTTGAGAAAAGGGGAAAAAAAACCTGATATCTGGGTCCAGACTGTAAGAGAGCTGATATCTGGGTCCAGACTGTAAGAGGGCTGATATCTGGGTCCAGACTGTAAGAGGGCTGATATCTGGGTCCAGACTGTAAGAGGGCTGATATCTGGGTCCAGACTGTAAGAGGGCTGATATCTGGTCCCAGACTGTAAGAGAGCTGATATCTGGGCCCAGACTGTAAGAGAGCTGATATCTGGGTCCAGACTGTAAGAGAGCTGATATCTGGTCCCAGACTGTAAGAGAGCTGATATCTGGGCCCAGACTGTAAGAGAGCTGATATCTGGTCCCAGACTGTAAGAGAGCTGATATCTGGGCCCAGACTGTAAGAGAGCTGATATCTGGGCCCAGACTGTAAGAGAGCTGATATCTGGGCCCAGACTGTAAGAGAGCTGATATCTGGGCCCAGACTGTAAGAGGGCTGATATCTGGGTCCAGACTGTAAAAGAGGGCTGATATCTGGTCCCAGACTGTAAGAGAGCTGATATCTGGGTCCAGACTGTAAGAGGGCTGATATCTGGGCCCAGACTGTAAGAGGGCTGATATCTGGTCCCAGACTGTAAGAGAGCTGATATCTGGGCCCAAACTGTAAGAGAGCTGATATCTGGTCCCAGACTGTAAGAGAGCTGATATCTGGGTCCAGACTGTAAAAGAGGGCTGATATCTGGTCCCAGACTGTAAGAGAGCTGATATCTGGGTCCAGACTGTAAGAGGGCTGATATCTGGTCCCAGACTGTAAGAGGGCTGATATCTGGGCCCAGACTGTAAGAGAGCTGATATCTGGGCCCAGACTGTAAGAGGGCTGATATCTGGGCCCAGACTGTAAGAGGGCTGATATCTGGGCCCAGACTGTAAGAGGGCTGATATCTGGGCCCAGACTGTAAGAGGGCTGATATCTGGGCCCAGACTGTAAGAGGGCTGATATCTGGGCCCAGACTGTAAGAGAGCTGATATCTGGGCCCAGACTGTAAGAGAGCTGATATCTGGGCCCAGACTGTAAGAGGGCTGATATCTGGGCCCAGACTGTAAGAGAGCTGATATCTGGGCCCAGACTGTAAGAGAGCTGATATCTGGGCCCAGACTGTAAGAGGGCTGATATCTGGGCCCAGACTGTAAGAGGGCTGATATCTGGGCCCAGACTGTAAGAGAGCTGATATCTGGGCCCAGACTGTAAGAGGGCTGATATCTGGGCCCAGACTGTAAGAGGGCTGATATCTGGGCCCAGACTGTAAGAGAGCTGATATCTGGGCCCAGACTGTAAGAGGGCTGATATCTGGGCCCAGACTGTAAGAGGGCTGATATCTGGGCCCAGACTGTAAGAGGGCTGATATCTGGGCCCAGACTGTAAGAGAGCTGATATTTGGGTCCAGACTGTAAGAGGGCTGATATCTGGGCCCAGACTGTAAGAGGGCTGATATCTGGGCCCAGACTGTAAGAGAGCTGATATCTGGGTCCAGACTGTAAGAGAGCTGATATCTGGGCCCAGACTGTAAGAGGGCTGATATCTGATACCAGCTGCTTTAAGGGCCTGACGAAGACCTGCAACACCCCGCTGCTGCTGAATAAAAAATAATATTTTGCTTTCATTCCTATTTTTATTCCTAATTATGAGATATTCCAACGATAGATAAAGCTCTAAACTGCTCCTGTAGCCTGCGGCTATGAAGCTATTTGCAAAAGCAAAATATTTCACTCGAAAGCTTAAATTAAGAGAAGCAAGAAAATAAAAAAAATGATACAAAAGGGTAGGCTGCCAGAGAGAGCTATGACACTAGCATCGGCGATTAGATACTGAACTTAATCTACTTCCCATCAGAGTGAAGGATCTGCCTCCAGCATTGGGATGCCCAGATTATCACGCTAAAACAGTAAGGCGTTCACTATAAGCATGAGCGCTGCATATACTGAGAGATTGAGTTTGGAGGCACTGCCAGACATGGTAACGGGACGTGGCGAAGCTCTGTCCCGGGCTGACAGGTACACGCCGCGCGCCGACGGATCGCGAAGCCAAGCCCGGAAGCCGTTCGGTCTCGGGTCCATCTCCAATTTAAAACAAAAACAAAAACAAGAACACAACCGTTAGCGTTTGACACTTTATCACCCTTAGGGGCCGTGTTTGCAGTGGATGTTCCCAGCTACGTTAAAAAAAATGTTGTTTCTCGCCAGAGCTAGATGCTTTCGAGGCGTGACGTGCGGGCTCCCGCGATGTACCCGTGGTCCATTTGGGTTGTTCCGGAGGGGGTGGGGAGCTGTCGGAGCACCTCTCTGAATAGACGTCTTGGTGCAGTTTAAATGAGAAACAGCGGGAGTTACCCGGAGCACTGTGGTGGTAGCTTTATGAAAATATCACAGCGGCAAGCCCACTTAAAGCCGCTTTCCACTTTAATGGTTTTGTTTTTTTGAGAAAGTTTCAAGGCTGCAGTCGGTGGGTCTCAACCAGTCGGGGAGGGTGGGAGGGAATGGCGGTAGACGGACCCGGAATCATCGTGTTTTTTTTATGGCCGCCATCTTTATTAGATGTGAGCTTTGCGGTCCCGGCGTCATTCCTCAAGGAGTAAACAAGAGCAGAACTGGGGTCTCCCTCACAACACTAACACCGGAAAATATCCCCCTCTCTGCCGGGTAAGAAGCACTTAACCATCACTAATTATACAAACTCATTTCTTTCCTTTTTTTTTTTTTCCTCCTTCGCTCTGCTTATCGGATTCATTTTTTTTTATAATGTTTTTTTTTTTTTTTTTTTTTTTTTGAAGGCCATAAACACTGCATCGGGACCGGGTTTAATAAGCGTGCCTTGTGAGAGCTCGGTTTAATGCGAGCGGCGCTTGTTTGATAAGTCTCCATTTCATCACACAATTTTATTAATTAATTATATAAACTTAAAGCAATTTGCCTCCTTAATGGCTCATTTTAGTGGGAGATTTGTGGCCAATTAATTGATGCTGCCGCCACGCAAGCGCTTCTTTGTTTAATAAACCGTGTAAGAGCAATATGAATATTGTGTGTGTGTGTGTGTGTGTGTGTGTGTGTGTGCGTGCGCGGGTGTTATGAATATGCTTGAGTGTGTTAAATTTGCAACATTTCAGATAGCATTAAGACGCCGTGGAGTACAAGGGGGAAATTCAACACGGCAGCAGACGTGCTGGATATGCAAAAGCAATACATGATTCCGCAAACAAGTAATTAGCATTGTAGCCATGCGTTATGAAAAATAAGGCGCAGCATCACAAAGCCCGGCCGTGAAACGGGGTCCGGTGTGGTTCCGAGACCCGGCGAGAGGGGAAAAGTCCTATTGCCTCAAAGGACTCAGGGGGTGGGCTTAACGGACAGGGCCGAAGTCTTCCTCCAAAAATGCCCATCGACCCACACCCCGCTTCCTTGCCAACCTGTGCGGGCGTGCCCAGGGACCTACTGCGGAGGTGCAGACATGGTTAATCTCTTTTTAACCTTTCGGAGGTCACACGCTCCATTTCCCACAGAGAGTCTTACCAAAATAATTCAGGATAACCGAGCGATCAATTCCACCGGGGCGGTACACGTGCGTCAAACCTCCGTTTTAATGTTTGCTCCACCGCAATGACCTCACGCCTCCCCCTTTTTTCTCACCTTAGCTTGATCAATTAAGAAGAACACATGAGTCTCCCTCGCGTACGGAAAAACAGAAAAAATTAAGAAGCGGGGGGGGAAATAAACAAGCTCTCTCGCGCAAGCGTGCGGGCACAAACACGATCACACTCGGCTCTCTGTAATTACAGAGTCCTCCCGATTCGCTGCGAGTTCTCACCGGGTCTTCACACATGCGGCGGAGAGGTGAAAGTTAACGGCTGAAAACTACGTTGACGCAAACGCTCCCGTTTCATGCTAATTAATCCCCCAACAAGTAAAAGGGCCTCCCTTGAGCACATGTCTCTGTGTCCTTGATTACTCATTACGGCTGTTGCGCTTCACCTCGACGACAGCGGGTGGGCCAATTGGACCTCTCCCAGATCTCCGCCTCGCTCCTCTCCTCCCCCCAATGTTATTCTCCGCATGCACCGAAAGAGAAGGAGCCAACGGAAAGTGGAGGGGAGGGGAGAGAGAAAAGACGAGAAGAGGCGACTAAAGCCGGGAAAAAAATAGAAAAAAAACCTTGGTACTGGAAGAAAAGAGAGAGAGAAAGAAAGAGAGAGAGAGAAAGATAGAGAGAGAGAGAGAGAGAGAGAGAAAGAAAAAGAGAGAGAGAAAGAGAGAGAGAAAGAGAGAAAGAGAGAGAGAAAGAGAGAGATAGAGAAAGAGAGTGAGAGTGAAAATGGAAAGAGTAGGGGGAGATGGTGAGGGAAGTCTGTCGCCAAGCACGGGCGTGCGGGAATATAAATAAAGAAGTCGTGGAGTACACGAGACGGTCCTTGGAGTGCCATCTGAACTTAAGAGCATGTAGGTAATACGCTCTGCAGCCGGAAAGATCTAGAAACAGCGACTCCTCATTCATTTTAATAGGGGCCTGAGAGACTCAGAGAATGCTGCATGGCTCTCAGAAGCCTCTGGATGCCGATGTGTGCAGTAATCTCCAAATCAGTTGTAACAATTTAGAGCTTAATTTTTTCAGTGAGTAAAGGTGGGGATGGCAACATTACGGCAAATACGCCTTTTTTGCCGCCAATTTGCTGTTGAGTGGCTTTGTGGCGCTTTCAGACATCAATATTTTTAATGGGAATTCAAAACTGCGCTTACGAGGAAGATTACTTAGAATTGAAAGGCTGGATTTTCTGTTGAATCACTGTTTGATGTCACCGTTGTGTCATGTAACCAAGGAAAAATGTGTGAGGGAGAAATAGAAAACGTTGAGCCGGAAATCGGCTCAGAATTGATCTGTAAATAAGGTCTTTAAAAATGTGATTTTCTCTACAATAAAATAAAATAAAACTCCGGTAATAAAATCACCGCTGTACATTGGTGAGAGACGGTGAGAGTCGGTGAGAGCCGGTGAGAGCCGGTGAGAGCCGGTGAGAGCCGGTGTGAGAAACGCCTTTGGAAGCCGAGTTTCCCCCTACACTGCTGATGTAGGGGGAATCTGTAAAGGCATCTGCTTCCAGGGCTGCACCAGATACGGACAATAGAAACAGAGGGAGGAAGGGAGAGGATAGAGATGGAGGGAGGTACAGACGGCAGGAGAGAGAGAGAAAGAGAGAGGGAAGAAGTGAGAAGAGTGTGAGGCTGAGAGAGGTGCAGAGGGCGATGGGGTTATCAAGAGAGGGTGATGGAGAGAGAGGGAGCGATAAGAGAGAGGGCAAGAGAGAGAAAGGAATAAGGGAACTGAGAGGGAGGAGCTGTGGACTATGAGAGAAACGGAGTAGGCAGAGGCAGTGAGATAGACAGAAATAAATAAAAAACACAAGATAGGCAGAGTGAGGAGGAAATGAATGGAGAGAGAGAGAGGGAAAAAAAGTGAAGTATAGAAAGACAGAGGTGAGGGGGAAAGGCAGAAGGAGAATCAGAGAGCTCACCGTTACTCTACCCCAGCGGTAGGAGTCATCACGCATGCGAGTATGCCCATAAGAACAGATTCACCCCGAGGGGAGGGGCCACAGCCGCGCAAGTCAATCAGGGGACTTTGAACTTCCCAGGATTGAATGCATTTACCAGGAATACATTACTGCCAAACAACTTTCAGCGCGCAAAAGTTTCACGTGGCTAACCCTTCCTCTGTCAGTAGTGAAACAGCCTCGGGCAAAATCTTTTCTGCATTATCAATAATTTACAACGCTTCCTACTGGAGCCCTGACCTCCGACCTCTATTGAATTCCCTGCAACTTTTGCTCGCCCTGTTCAAAGCAGACATTCAATAGGACTTCTTCCCCACATGAAGGTGAATATGCAAAGTGCAGAGCTCGAGACGGATCACAAAGTCATTTCCATTCTCCGCTAATGTGGAGCTCCTAAAGAAAATGGGCACAGCGTAATAAGTCATTCTAAATGCAATTAAGGAGACACTATTGCCATCTCAAATCTGAGAAGGTTTACCAGCTCCGATCACAGACTAGAAAATAAAATGATGAATAAATTAGATCCATTTCAAAGCTGTCTTTGCTGCTGTAGTGATTGTGGAAATGGCACGACCTGATTCCACATGATTTGGAGAGCAGTGTTTCAGGTAGAGAGAGAGAGGAGGCACTTTTTGATAAGTGTCTTCAGATCTTGTCTTCTCTCTCGTTCCTTTCTTACCTCCTGTCACATACTTTTTCATGTCCTGGGGGCACGGAGCATACACCAGGAAAGATTAGTGTATCTCAAAGTACCCTTGTCATATTCAATCAGCATTCTCCACACTGGAAACCCAATGTCAACATTATGCTGCTTTCAGAGCAAAGCCACGTGCCCTCTCTCTCAGTCTCTCTCTCTCTCAGTCTCTCTCTCTCAGTCTCTCTCTCTCTCAGTCTCTCTCTCTCTCTCTCTCTCTCTCGACAATGGAAGACTAACTCATTATGTGATGTGCCGTTTCAATCAGAGCATGCTGAAAGAGCTGTTTTCCACAAGATAACTTATGGTGGCAGTTAAGATTAAGCGGACAAAAAAAAAAAACGAGTTAAAACCTGTGTTTCTTTTTTCTCTATTTTATCTGAGTTTAAAAGTGTTTAAGCAGGTGTTTGGGTGGTGTGGGGTGGGGGTGGGGCAGAGTCAGTGGAGGGTCTCTCATGCGTAGAAGCCTTGTTCAGAGGTCCACATCTGTGAATGGTAATTCAATATGTTCCTTACAGGTATTAACCTGAGGCATGAGGTCACATCTGGTTTGGACCATCCAAGGACAGGAACAAAGCATACATTATACTCCAACTGGAACCACACATTCCCAGCATAGCAATGACCGTTTCCAGAGCACCTGTGCACTAGCCTCAGGAGAACGTCTTTGAAATGCACGTGTTTTCAGGACAACATTAGTTTTCCACAGTTCATTTATTTCCCTATTCCTGGGTTAGCCCTTAAATCTCTTCTTTCCCCACGATTTGTCTCTATTTGTTTAGAAATGTTGGTTGAGATTAAGAGCGTGCTCGTTTTCATTAACGCCCTCATAAAGACAAGTGCGATAAAATCCCAGTCTGCTTCTGGAAAGCATCCGTTCCTACAATTGGATTTGAAATTTGTTGCCTGTTTGTCTGGCAGAGGGCTAAACCTTGACGCCCTCTTCAAAACAGAGCTAAAGCTCCGGAGAAAATGGATATTGACGGCAAACCCGAGTATTAGTCGGATTTAAAGTTGGTCGAGAGGGAGAGGAGTGCGTACGAGGGAGTGCAGAAAGAACGAGCGGGAATGCAATTCCATTCCAATTCTCACAAACTATAAATATGGAAATGAGCTTTGGGGGGGGGGGGGGGGGCATAGAGAGGTCATTCAAGGAACGACCATCTAGTCTGCCCGGTCACCGTGGATGGTGTCTGTATAGCCCCCTAATTCACCATTTCCCTTGCGTCCCTGGGGTCCGGATAAAAGTAAGAAGAGCCCCAGAGGATTATTATCAGTCCCTCTTGTGTATACAAGCCCCCCCCTCCCCCTCCCCCCCCGGGCTATACCAGCGAAGGACCGGCCATTGCTGGAATCCGCCGCCATTGTGTTGGCGGGATGCCTTTTGTGAGATGACAAATGATGTGGCAACTGCCGCATGAGAAAGCAAAGAAAGGGGAGGCAGCAGGTGCTACATGCTAACCAATATTTACACAGCAGCTAGCCCGACACACACGTTAGCCACATAAAAGAAGGGAACGGTCTCCCCCAAAGGTCCCTGGAGGCGCATAAATCCCAGGATTCCTGTTTGAGAGGCGGAGCCTGGTCTCTCCCTCCGGCTCCGCCCCTTTCGCCAAATATCTTTCGGGGGACAATGGTGCAGATGCATTTTTGGCACCGCGTTTCGGTGGGAAAAGGTTGCGAGCAGAGGCCTCCCGGCTCCGACACTCTGGAAGTCCAGCGCTGCAGCCCGGATTATAGAGCGTGAAGTTAGCCCTCATCTATCATTGTTTTTTTTCTTTTTCAGGGGGGTGTGTGTCTGTGTGTGTGTGTGTGTGTGTGTGTGTGTGTGTGTGTGCGCAGTGCCGAGCCAGAAGAATGCTGCAGTGCAAATATGCTTTTTTTTCTCCTGAAGATGTAAACAGCTCCTACCCCTCCTCTCTCTCCTCTCCCTCCTCTGCCTCCAATCTCCTCTCTCTCCTCTCTCTCCTCCCTCTCCTCACTCTCTCCTCCCTCTCCTCACTCTCTCCTCTCTCTCCTCTTTCTCCTCCCTCTCTCTCCTCTCTCTCCTCTCTCTCCTCCCTCTCCTCCATCTCCTCCATCTCCTCCATCTCCTCTCTCTCCTCCATCTCCTCTCTCTCCTCTCTCTCCTCTCTCTCCTCCCTCTCCTCCCCAGGCCACGGGGAGAAAAGGTAGATTAAAAAAATAAATAAAGAAATACGGAGGGAGGGGGTGCACGCAATGGAATGGGGTTTTATTATGTATAGTTACAGCACTTTCTGTCTTTATAATACGGTGGACACTATAACTGCCAAATCCCTACAACCTGCCATTCTCGTCAGTGTCATGCTTGTCACTATCAGTTAGGCAAATATTGCTCTAAACAGGGAAGTCTGACAAACAGTTTTTTTCCCCTGCCATGAATAAAATTTGTGTTTGTTGCAGGGTTTACTCCCACCACCACCCCCACCCCCACCCCCCGCCACCACACCCCACCACATGAATTGATATAATTCATGGCATGCAAAGGATTTGGGTGGTTGGATTACAGAGGTGGGCATGCCACAGGTGAAAATCAGGGTGGTGGGAGCAGAGAATTGCAGAGGGGGGGATTAACTAATTGCGAGGGTATATGCAGAGGCATCCCTCGGTCTGTCTGGATCGGTCGGACAAGAGAAACGAAGGCTTTAATCTGTTTAGATGGAAAATCTATAGGGAGGCCCTGCTCTGTGTGTCTGTGTTGGGGGGGGGGGGGTTTAAAACGCTGACGACGCAGATCCTTCAGCCGGGATGGGCTGTTGTTCCATCAATGACTGGTCTGACAGTCATGAATATCGCCCCGAGTCCATAGGTTCGGACTTCTAGGACAATCCCCAGTGTGCATGAATAAAATATCGTGGGAGGTCTCTATAGGAATGAAAGCAGCGGAGATGGAAGCATGTAATCTATGTACAGGCGGGGCTTGGGTCAATGCTCAGGATAAACACTGAACATTAGTGAGAGAGTACTCTAAACAACGCTCATAATTCATGATGCAACATTCATATTATTTACTGTAAAATAATCACCTTTCAGAGCACAGCTGTCTTTAAACCTGCCTCGTATCATCAACTTTGTGTTCTGTTGTTCTAAAGCATTAAACATTATTAATTATAAAATGGTGTTTCTCAGATAAATATGAATGGAATGATTGCCCTCAGCTGAACCTTGTTGTTCTCTAATATTGTTTTAATAGTCTAGTGCAGGACTCCTGTCTAGAAGGCCAATTATGCTTGCTTAATTGTTTCAGCTTATAAATGAGCTATATACACGTTCACTTCACACCCCCCCCCCCAAAAAGATAAAAATACATTTGCAGTCATATTTTCTCCCCTCAGGAATGTGGAACAAATGCAAACTTTAGCCAAGATTTTCATTTGCAGAAAATGTAAATGTCAACCTGCATAAATGAGATAATTTGCCCCAGAGCAAAACGGTTTGAGAAAAAAACATATATAGCCTCCAGGAACTCCTCCGTGGAGTTTGACACCCCAAATGAGAACATCCTGCCTTAGGTCATCTATATTATTTTCTATTACAGCAAGTACAATTATTGAATCTCTGTTCTTATTTAGTGCTTCACTTGGGAAATTAATATATTGTGCAAAATGTGTTCGGTTCCGAGGAGTTTGCGGCTGATTAATTATCATTTTCAACTCTACTTAGCATGGAATTGGTTATTAAACAAAACAATGGCTAAATATTCTGGGCATATATTCCCCGATACGGATATGGACACTGTCTGTTTCTGGGTCTTCATCCAGAGTTTCATCCAATTATGCAGAAATCCACGTTACAATGTATTTATTTATTTGTTATTCATTCACAGGATGAAACGATCTCGTTGGCACATACGTGGAAGCTGATTAATAATATCATCGCTCAGCGGATTAAACGCAGGTTTTTCCCTTCCATCTGCTGTGGGATCAGCTTAGTGCTGCAGACATCCGTGAGATGGACTGAGTCAGCGGTGTCACTCAGAGTTGCTGCACACTCCACTGAGAGCCAGTGTAAATACAGCAAACGCCACGTTTTCATGAGCTGTGACGTTACCTTGACAGCTAGCAATCTGTGAAACCCTTCGCTGATCATGTGACGCCACTTAGCCAATCCCATTCACTGCTTTAAGTCCAGTTCTAATGCCAGTGGAGTTGCAAATAGGGGTCACCATTCAGGCATGACTTCCGTCCAACTGGTGTATGTGCTGAGAGAAAGAAATAAAAAATAAAGATGTAACTTATGGGCCTGACATATGACCAGGCCAATTGGAGTCCTTTGAAGGGTTATGAAAGTCTATGACAAATCCACTGTCAAAAGCTCAATCGGAGATGACCTTTCCTCTCTGCTGGTTCGGGGATGGATGTGGCTCCTGGCTGGATTAATGACGGCCGGGGATATGGTGCTGGAAGTCTCAAGGCGATTAGGAGAAATCATCTCGGACGTGCGATTCCGCGACACGTTTGTAGAGCCCAAGGGCCGCAGCTGCCAGGGCAATCCCGCGGCTCCGCGCTGAAGATGGCGGCGGTCACGCTCGACGCACCTCTGCCATGCCCCGAGGCACAGCGCTTTCCCCCCAGGAGACGACCGCCCGCGTGCGTTCCTCTTCGCCCTGTCCGTCATCTCCCGTCCCCGGCTCCCCGTTGCTCCAGGGTATGTTCTCCTGTACCCTCAGCCCCACTAACACTCAGCTCCTGCTCTCACCACAACACCAATCAGTGGCTGCATGCACAAATAAGTTCCTTTTACCAGTGGAAATATCAATGTTGCCCGTGGGATATCGTGATAGGCTGCTGTGTGCACTGCCGGCCCTGGAAACGAGGTAGCTTTTCTCCCTCCAAGGCTCCCTGACAAAAACCAACGGGGGCCGGGATTGGTTGAAAGTGTGCCCTCTGTGGAAGTTCAGGCTGCAAGGCTGCACTCGTGGTTTCCATGGTCACCGCAGAAGTTGGGGATTAAGTTGAAGCCGAAGTGAAGTTTTGGAAATGAAGATGAATTATGGGTAGCACAAAGTGGCTGCAGACAGCGGCGTGCGTTGATGTTCTCCATAACAAACTGGGCGCTGCTATTCTGCATGACATACTGCTTGAAGGTCACTTGCTCAACAATTTTTTAAATGTTTTTAAAAAATTGCTCCCCCATCTTTCTGGCTCCAGGGGATCCCAGTGAAGCAATTTAAAGCAGAGAGTGACTAAAGACACATCCAGAGTGGAAATTAACTAACTTATAATGAATGAGGATGTGCACCTCCAGGGTCTTAGGATGTTCAGAATTCATATTAATTGTGCTTTCACTAACAGATGTTGTATAAATACCAGAATCACAACACTGAAACGTTTCCCTAGTCCTCTCTGTGTAAGATGTTTAGGCATTATGAGTTGATTTATAAACAGCGAGTTTTGGCTTCCCATCCATTCAGTCTGAGTGAAAATGAAAAGTAAAATATCAAATTTTAATGTTGTTTTCATTCCTTTGGCTGAATATATATTCCTCCTGGTCTTGCCTACTAAAACCCAGGTCTTACTCTCAAAAGCAGTATGGACAAACAAGTACTGTGAATAAGTATTCCCTACCCTGTCAAAAACTGCAACCTTGTCCAAAAGCAGTGGAAGGAATTTGGTGCACTGTCATGCACATTTCTGAATATGTTCCCCATCTGCAGACCCACAACTTAAAAGGTCATATCTTGCAGAGAAGATGATTTTCAGTGTTTTTTCTCCTTCCTTCTTACACAGGAAGTGTTGCCTTGCTTTGCCCTGAGTGCATGTTGACAGTTGCATATCCAAGTATAGAGCCCAGCTGGAGAATCTACATACTTAGGGCCTCATTTGCAAAGACCTTTAGCACAAGCGAAACCTTTCTTGGTCACATTCACCGATGTAGTAACAGAACCATTTATATTTCTGTGGTTTATGACTCCTTGTATATTTAGTCAGAATTCTTTAAAATAATGATCAAGTTTAATTTGTTTCCCGATTTACACTGTTGTATTAATCTTTTTTTAACACTCTATTTTACACTTTAATTCAGAATGACAGTGAGTTTGACATTGAAAACTGGGCTGTCACTGCACGCTTTTCAACTTAGCGGAGCAGCTTGCAGAAACCTTGTCTCAGAGCTATTTTGGTGAACAAGCTATGCTAAGCATGTTAGCCCAAGTAAGAAGATTTTGATGGGGGAGACGCTTTCAAGGAACTAAGTCAGATCTATTTTTTTATTCAGAAGCTATTAAAAAGCGTTGAAGAGATGCACTAGGGTACTGACCGTTTCGTTAAAGAGGCGATCATCACTCCAAAAGCTGCTCTTAGAAGGATAGACCTTCGCCTTTTACCTGCTCGTACGAGAAAGAGCAGTCAGAGGTGCTGTTTGGATGTTCGGCAGCAAAACCCCCCGTTATTACTCTGTGGACTCTAGTATGCCTCCGCTTTAATGTGTGTCAAAAGGCTGTGGGAAACGACGGCGATATGAATCAGCTCCTCTACCTTTAAGCTGACTTCAAGGCCGAAACACAACTCCGGAGAGAAATTCGAAGAAAATCCTGTCTTCAGTCGCAATGATGCAACCGGTTGCCATCCAGGCATTGCTGAAAAAAGTACGCACTTCCCGCAGAAACCTATGCCCGCCGGCCCGAGAGGAAACGGCGGAACGCAACGCTCGGAGCGCTCGATCAAAAACAAACGTCGCGATCGCGACCTCCTCGGTCACCCCTCGGTGTGGAAGCCGCGTGCGTCCGTCAGATAGGCCTCTTCTCAGAGCGGGAAAAACAAGAGGCGACAGAAGTCCTGAAGAGAATGTGGCAAATAAACGAGACGCGCAAACACCGCGCCTGGCTTGGTGACAGGAATCTTAAATATGCTGGATTAAGAATAAAAAATTCTTAAAAACCAGCAGCGCTGAGGCGGAATGGCTGTGAACATTGTCCTATAAGTATTCAGAGGTAATTACAGAGAACGCGGATGCACACTCACCGCGCTGGAATCGAGCCTGTTAACTCATAATGAAGAACGGAGAAAGCTCAGCACTCCTTGGCACTCCCAGTTTACACTTATTCACAATAATGAGTGCCGGAACTTCACATCCAGCAGGGCCTTCATCAGTGCATACAATATGTGTGCATGGGCTAAGTCCATTATAGCTGTTCTATGGAAATATGTGGAGGTGTCAATTACACAAACCATGTGCGAAATTAAATGATACACTTTACAATAAATTACATAATTTAAAAACATAATAACACAGTTCTCACCTATTTAGCTAATGCTTTGTAATTGCATAGTAAGATTCCGTAGTTGTTAAAGGAGGTAAAATGTGAAACATTCTCGTTTATAATTACACAAACGATCCACGTGCTATCCATAAGGTTTTTCCCTACATTACTTCTTGTCATTCAGAATTGGAATGAAAGATGACAGAATATACTCAAAAGTACTATTGAACATGTAGATAAAAAAAACAAGCAGAAAATATAGTTTGATAGAAAAAGTACATTTATTTATTTTTATATTATTATAATTTTTTTGTAGTACCTGGCCAAAGACAGCCATGTCTGAATATAGATGAATAGCCTACAGACATCAAGAGCTTTTTTATTCATTTTCTATTGACTGCGTTAGTGTTTACATAACGCACCCTTAAAGACTAAATAAATGCAGAAGTCCCTCTCCTGGTTTGCGCTGATAATGGATCATTTGGACTGGAAGTGCGGTATGTTGACGTCCGCAACATAATTAGCACCCAGAAGGTTGTTCTGTTTTTATTGATTGTAGCTTATTAAGATGTTTTCAGTCCTTATGCCACATATAATGGCGGGTGATGTTGGCCAACCATGTGTAATAGAAACAGACCAGAAATTGCTTCATTAAATCCCACTAATGAGTATTAATTACAGGCCATGATAAGGAAGAAATGTAAATAAAGCATCAGAATGAGCCAAGCCATTTAGGCAGTAGTCTCATGCAGTATGCTGTACGTGTCTCAACCACGGGGTTTGAAATTAAAAACCCGCACACCATGGCGCCTCGGGTTCCCAAACTTCACCCTCCCTTCACCCTTCTTAATAAGCGAAAAGATTTTCTGTGATCCCTCCTTCATTAAAATATAGGCTAAATATGCTCAAATACAGGATTAAAATGATTTTTTAAATTATTTTTTTCTGGGTTGTCAAGGGAAAAAGTATTATATAAGCTAGAGTGAGTTATTTTAGTCATGAGTGACTCAGGGGTCACCTCAACCCCTCCAAATGCCCACCAATGGTACCCACAGTTTTGGAATCACCGTCCTAATCCATACAGTCCTACACTCCAAAGGAACCACATGAATTATGTGCTTCTGAATAAAAGTGGCAAACGTGTCCATTCAATGGACAAACAACAGTCCCATAGAACACCTCTCCCCATCACCGTCCTGGTGGGTCACATGACAGCGGTCGCCCTGGTGCGTCACATGACAGCGGTAACAACACGAAACCCAAAAAACACATAATGAGAATGGTGAATTAATAAATGAAGTAGGCCGGGGAAGATAAGGATGCAGAGGTCCTAGGCGTATGGTTTGCTGGCGGGCTCTTAAACAGCATCGCCAGGGAGGCACTAAACAGCTAGTGGATAAAGGCAGGACACGTTTCTCATACCGCCCCCCTCACCCCCAACCCAACACCCACCCCACCTGACCACGGCATCCTCTGAGCTATCCTCATTCCAGTGTCAGAGCACCAGCAGAATAACCAAGCACCCTTGTAAAAAGCAAAAGGGGAAAAAACAAAGTTAGTGGTCGTGAAAGATTCCAATGAAGCGCTCGATGCTGAAAACTCGCTCTTCAGCTGCTGCCAGCTTTACCACAAATGACCTCGATGCCCAAAGAGTTGGAACCTTAACATTAAAGTTGGAGGAACTCAACATAACCATCAAAATGAATGTGCTGCTTCAGAAACAGAGCGCAGAAATTCCCAGCTGAATTGATGCCCTTTATTTTTCTTACCATTAACCAACAAAGAACGTTGTTCACGTTCGGAAAATTGTCCAGAGATCTGAGATTTCCGTGCGTGTCTTCCATCCGTACAGGACACGCGCTTGTTCGATCGCCATCTACGTCTGCGCAATCATTTCTGATTTGAGAAAGCCGGCTGAAACTGAAAGTAGGAACAGAGAGTAATTGAGTTTCACTTCGGCTCGGCAGTCTTGTAAATTGAGCTTTCTTTCGCGAGAGAATGGCCTACAAATCAGCTTTAGGAAGTTTTTAGAGACTGGGAGATGACTGCGCTCCCTCCTTGGGCCTGTGCATAAAAGGATATTTAGCCGAGTAAATATACAGCACCTGGAACCGATGACTGCTCCACGATTCTTGATCATTTGTGATGGGCCTTAGCAGGCCATAAAAGCCTCCTAAAGGATATTACTTTCCATTCAACTTCTGTGGAGTGAAAGATTAATGAACTACCAGGAGCCCTGCAGGTGAAGTGAACTTACAGTACAGCACAAGTGGAATGCCCAGGCTTCTCAAACCGAGCACCGTTTCCTTGCAATTTGACGCACACTGGAGCCCATCAATCACGTTAATGAATATTTAATAAATGTTACCATGATGTAATAACAAAGACCGCATCGAGTCTGCCTTTCTGTGGAGGGAAAACAAAGATGTACACAGATCTGGTGGCCGACGATAGATAAGTTGATCTATCTAGGATAATACAATATAAGGTCAAAAAGCGCGTTCTGTCTGAGGATGCAGACACACTCCTTCCGTCACTCGTCATCCGTGATGAAGCTCATAGTCACACAAAATACATGTACATTTCTTCAAAGGGGTTTGATCTATAGGGTTTTCTCATTACCCTTAAAATAGGGCCGGCACTTTGCCCACATTCGACCCATCGATTTTCCCAGCACACTCTGGTGGAGTAATTGCATTGATGTGCTGGTTTATTTGTGATGTAAAATGAAAGCAATCAAACGCGATCATGAGTGCACATTTTATTGAGCTTGTAGTGTCGGATTGCACCATGCATACTAACTCCCGGGAAAAATGCTACATGAAATTAGTCCTTTTAATAACAGATACAGCTCACAAAATGCTATTGTAAATAAGCTTGCTAACTTCCAAAAAGCATTGAGCTTGCTACATAGCTGCAATTTCAGATACAGATATGGTGTTGTGCAGCTCTGTCACAAAAACTGTGAGATTCATAGAGTTAATGTATTTAATTATGGTGAGTCCCCGCTCTAAAGAACTCCACTGGGTGTCCAAATTAATGGCGGGTATCTGCATATCCAAATTAAGATTTTAGCTGCTCTTTATCCTGTTCAGTTTGCATGCTACTAAGATTAATGTGCATGGTCATCCAAAAAAAACAAGTTTAGAGCAAGTGTTTTAGAGGAGCTTCTTTCTTCTCAAATTATTTGGTCATTTCAAAAAACAAAATTGGATATAAAATGAAAAGATACAACAGCCGTGTCCTTAAAGGTATAGAATCTTGCTTTCCCTGGGTCATCTTACTAAACACAAATCCTGGGTGCTTTTCAGAAAGTTTAACGGTTATATCATATATATATATATATATACATACATACATACATACATACACATATATATATATATAAACCCTAACCCTAACCCTAACCTCAATGCACGGCCCTTGTGCTCCTACCTTGAAACGACTGGATAGACTTCCTTACAAAACGACAGCATTACAAATTCCTTCCAGACCACGTATATAAAAAATAATGACCACACTATTCGGCAAATACCTCTTCAGATACCATCATACTGAGGGCTGCCCTGTGCCGATTGCCTGTCACAATCTCTCGACACTGAAGCCCACTGCAGAAGCTGTAAGAAGCCACAGAAAACCTTAAAACGCTTCTGGACAGCTCAAAAGAGAAGTTTGTTTCAAGTTTATCAAACTTACACACCAGCTACAGAACTCACTGAAGAGCCATGAGCAGCAGTCTGATTATACGTGGGTAACAAAAAACCCCACACTTCTCTAACACAAAGGAAATGATGAAACGATGAAGGACAATCTGACAAGAGGAAGACCAGGCCCTGCCATCTGCGGAGCCAGTCTGGACTGCCGTAGCCTCAAGCCTGCGGGTGACTCGACAGCATCTCACCATAAGTGTCTCCAGTGACATTCTCACTCACACAGTATGTGTGCTGCTCCACAACTTTTTCTTCCTAAGCCATGCGGGGGCCATGCGGGGGCCCTCTCACACCCAACACCCCCCCCCCCCCGACTTGTCCGCAGTGCGACAGCGATTGCCTTGAATATGGTGCAGCCCGCTCCATCGTCCCCCTCCCCTACAGATGTGGGTTTGAAGGGACTCAGTGCCCAAGCTCTTCAGTGGATTGAAGGCTAACAGTGTGCATTCCAGGAGAATGTTAGCAGTTGGCAGTTTCTCCACAGAAGACGAATGTTTTTGTTGTATTGCTAGCATGGCCAAAAGAAACGAAACTAAATAAAAAACAATCTTTGCACAGCTTTTGTTGAGTTAAAAAAAAAAAAGACTGAGAATGACCTGCTTGGCTATTAATTCACTACTGATTGTTTCTATGTTTTTTTTAGTTTGTTTCAGGCTGTATTATTATCTTTGTATTCATGTTTCTGGGTCAGCCTTTCCATTAGAGTCACTGCAGGCTGGCGACTAAAGTGGCATTTTTCAGAAAGGGAGGATAACCTCACATTTCCAAATGCCACGTTTCTTTATTTACTGCGCAACCATGACTCAAAATGACACCGACTGAAGGCATGAAATTTAACGGCTCCATTATCTTATTCAAACGATCGGCTCTTTTCCACTCAGGTCCCTCCGTTTTGAGCAGTTATTGTCATTAAAACGAGGGTGTATTTTTCCGATGTTTAGCGGGAGGCTAGACATTAAACATTGAGAGCAGACGCTCATCAACCAAATGTTTCAGAGCGTAATTTTGAAGCTCTTCAGATGGAAGAGGCAGTCTTTTTAAATGTCTCAGTATAAAAGAGGAATTGGAGGAGGCGGGAGGGCCGTTTTAAGGGGCTTTTGAATGTCTGTGTTTGCCTGAGAAACTAAGATTACAGAAGTCACGACTTCACAAATGGAAACCGGCTTGGAGAGAGGCGGGGAGAGAACTTGAGAACATGGCACGCCATGCGGCCTCCATTTCGCGCCAGCAACGCTCCGTCAGCAAACACACAAGGTCAGCCTTCGTGAGAGGAGGAAGAAGTCAGAAGCTCCCCAGATGTGTTTTTTCCCTCCCACAAATCCAAAATAGTTTGCCAATTACAAAGGATTCGTAGTGAAGGGCGTCGTTGCCAAACGGCGATTATTCCTGAAAAATTCCTTGACGTGCCTCTGACTCAGGAACTGACAGGAACTTTAAACTGGAAGTGACTCAGAATCCTGAATGACGCGTCCTTTCTGTATCAAAAACCCGTCAGGCACAAAAATGAGAAGGAACTCAAGTAATTTTACGAGGAGAGAGAAAGAGAGAGAAAAAAATATTGAATGTAAACTTTCACCCTTTGACACAAACATCAGCCCCATTTGTGTCCCAATATAAATGGGCCTGGTTTTATTCCCCACCTCCATTGTTCGGAAAGGGTAAACAATCATCGGCTGATTCCAGAGGCGCACCTCACAATCAGGTATAGTAGAGTAAGAACGCTCTACTTAGCTGTCATTAAATCAGCAAATGGCTTGTTTCATTGCCGAGGGAGAGAACAAGTGTGAGTTCACCCAATACATTCCCGCTACTAATTACTGCTGCATAGCAGGCGTTCGTTCAGAGACGAGCAGCACCAAGCACCAAGTCAGTGAGTCACCTCTGTACCAGGAACACTGATTAACAGAAAAACTGAGCAAAACAAAGGATATATAAATGCAAACAAACAGGCCACAGCAGTACAAAGGCGCTTCTTCCCCCTGACAGACCAAAAGCGTTTTCCAGGTGCGCCACTGCATCTTCTCTCCCCAAGGCCTGTGGGGAAACAAGGTTCCTACTCACAGCTGCCTCTACCGATGGAGACCAGCAGTGTTTCCGGTGTTCTGAAATCCTCGCTGGTGCCAGGGAACCGGTCACCTGACCCTCCGGGAGGGGGAAGTTCAAGACCACACCCATTTGGCTCCCTATTTAAGAGCCTTCCTGCGCCGCCGGCCTTTCAGAAACCCCTGCGCTCCGGACGACCCCAGTCTCCTCGCCGCAAACGCAATGGGAAGGTAACGAAGCTAAATCATCCAGGCTCGTGTTTGCCTGCCGACTGCGCCGGTCGGCCGGCCGGCCAGCCTTTCAGAGCAGCCGAAGCTTTGGGATCAATTTAGTGCCTCTGTAATTGCCTTGCAACTACTGTAGCATCATTAGACCCGGGTCTGAAATGGCATCCGCGGAAATGAAAGGGCAGAGCTAACAGCTTCTCTGCTGGCGTAAAGGTTACTTTTAATCACCGACGAGGCATCGCTCGCACTCCCCCACTCCACGGGCCGCGCCCGTTTTTCCGCACTGCCTCCCTGCACCTATTAAACTTTCGGCCGCCGCTCAAGACAGGGAGGGAACAACCAAATACGGCCAGAACTCCATTAATTAAACTGTGCGTTTGACCTCCCGCTGACGGTTCAAGTACAGAAAAACCCCCATCACGCCGTTACGTTTTCTCCTGCTAGTTTCAAAAAGTGTTAAGACGGGCGAGGCGACGTTACTGACGGGTGGCGAGAAGGCTGAACCGACCAATCAGGACGACAGGGTTTTATCATCAGTTAATGAACGTGAGGATCCTCGGTCAAACTGTCAGTTGGGACCACCACCTCCTCATCTGACTAATACTCGTGTGTCATCTCTTAGCAACTGTCATTGTTTACCATGTGTGAATAGCACTATGAAATATTTTCCTCATTTTCAGCAGCCTACTGAATTTTCAGCCGCGTTTGACTAGCGACATTGTAAACAGCCTACAGTGTCAGAGGCTATAGGTCATGGGTTATTAGTTATGTGTGCAACATCCATTGACCTCCCTCTGTTGAGTGGGGATATAATCAGCGCAGTGGTAAAGCAAAGGCCAGAACCGGATATTTTTCTCTGGCATCCATTTTCTAACATGACTAGCCTTGTCCATCATCATCCAGCCCAGCTACAGGCCCAATGGATCCTTTCATTGTGAATCCCATTGTGAGCCCATGAATGTTACAGCTGCTGAACACCATGCACGGAGACGGGCCGTAACGCTGCAAAGGTCAGCGAGATCTGTTAAGCTGTCTGCAGCATGGTAGACAACCGCAAAATGCTAAACGCTACCGAGATCGCGCCGTCTCCACTCTTGAAATCAACTTGAACTACAGCTCTTGCACGAGGCCTCGTAAGCATTCTGAATCCTTGTAAGAACTTGTAACACTGTCCTTATGCCACTGCCTTTTTATTTCGCAGTAACTCTTAGTGCTGGCCTTTTCTTTATATTTGTATCATTTTAGAGTATAAAAAAAATAAAATTATTAAATAAAACTTCACTGCCTTCTGCTCAGAAAATAACAAGTATTTGGAAGTGTCTTGCAAGAATCAACCTTTTGAGGTGCAATCCCTCTTTTTCCAGGTTATTTGTGAAAACACGCATTGACATGCAGCGAGTTTTCAGTTTATTAATCTTTTAAGCAATGCGTTTTACATTAGAGCTCTTTGGCATCAAGCGTACCTCCTCACACCATGTGATTCAACAACACACCTCAGACCCACACAGAGCTGGCGGATTATTACGCACGGGCTGAAAACGTGATGTACGCAGCCGTTCAAATTAACGTTTCGATGGCAGCCGCGATCGAGCACCCGGTACGTGCGCGATGATTACCGGAGAGCGAGGCTTTTATTTTCCAGGGCGGCCTGTGTTTTGCTTTCCCCGCTAAAGAGGTCGGCGCTCTAATGGCCATAGAAAAATGTGACGCAGACGGATAAAGACCCTCTAAATTGCAGAATGAAAGGACGATAGCTGTGGTTTAGTCTTTATCTTGTCACCACCTTTGCGGAGGTGTGATACAGCTGTCAGGGAGAAGGCCGACCTCTTTAACGGCAATCTTCAACTTTAATGTCAAAACAGCTTTATGCCATTTTTGACCTTGGAGAGGGGGGTTTAAATAAAGTAGAAGGGAATCATTATCTATCAAACCGTCTTTTTCTTCTTCCTGAAGCAATACTGACATTTATCAAAAAAAGGATTTTATTTTTGATTCCGCTCTAAGAAATGAAAGCGTGACAACAAGACAATTTCTTATTGAAGCCCCCTCTCTCGCTCCCTCTCTCGCTCCCTCCCTCTTTCTCCATCTTTCTCCATCCCCACAGCTTTGGCAGTAGATTGACACCCATCAAATACACGCTGAATCTAGGTCAAAATCGCATGAAAATTTCAACAAAAGTTCTCTGACTGTGAATGTGATGGCAGCTGTGGCTGGAGGGACACTGTAGCAGTGCACCTCCGTCGCCAAATCCTGCCCAAACCTACTGGGCTCGCACCCACCAAATCAGAGGAGGATGCTGGGAAAATAAACAGGCTCACTAAAGCACAGTGCCTTTCGACGAGACGGGCATTAAATCCGCCGCTACAAAGAGCAGCGATCCGTTCTGACCCGGCTGAGCCATTGCGGAGAGACAGGTCACAGAGAAAAAAAAATTATCTCTGACCAGCCACAACACAATGAAAGCCACACCCCGGCCATCTCCTCCAGCGACGCTCCGGCACAGACCAGAGGACCCTGGGGGCGCTGGAAAAGAGCTCGCTCCCCTCTCCATTTCCTGTTTGTTTCGTTAGGTTTTATTCTCCTTTATTTCAAGCCTCAATCGAACTCTTCAGTATGTTTACAATAGTATTTCATGGGAGGCTTGTGATTGGTGGAAAGGCAATGAAACATCCTCCTTGCTAAAGTGTGATTGGTCACCTGCAAATTGTGCCTAATCTGTATGCCAGTGGAAAGATCTGCAACGTACGCTTAGATGATTCATACACTGCACCCCCCACCCCCCCCACCCAATCCCCTATTCCACCCTCAACTGCAGACCAAAATAAATAAAAGGGACAGTGGATGCCTGTGGTGACAAAGAGAAGCTTGATATGAAAGTCAAGTAGAGAAAGATTACTCCTGCAGGCGTCTCCATGGCTCCCCTACAGTGAGGAGGCGGGGAGGACAGGGCCTTCCCATCATCCCCCACACTTCCTCCGACACGCTATCAAGAGCTGCGCCCGCTTTGCGCTAGTCTGCCAAGAGAACTCCATATTCATAAAGAGTCACAGAGCAGGAGCGCTGATCTTGAATCAGGTGTCCGCCGTCCACACCCTAACCTTATCTACCGTGAGGTAAAAAGACAAAACTGAAATTAGATCATCAATCTCACATGGTTTATGAATACGGGCCCAGACCGTGGCCTCGCTAACAGGTGTGACTCGCAGCCGTTTTTCTGTCACGTACGTTTTTCCCTTATTTTTATTATTTTTATATGACATTTATATATAACCACGTACTGCGGGTCACCTGAGAACTCGTTTTGCGTGTGCAGTGGCCTGGGACTGTGTGCAGAAGCAGGCGTCGTCTTCGCCCGGGTAAACTAATTGATGTTCGTTTAGAAACCGCCTTGCTTTAATGTGTCAAGGGCACCCAAATGTTCCATTTCCACCCAACTCTGAATCAGCCAGCATATCATCATGTCCACTTTAAACAGGCAATTTTCTTTTCATGCCAAACATTTTTTTTTGTTTAAAATTGTTATGTGTCACGCTGTCAAAACATTGAAAGCAGTCATAAAAGCTGGCGGTAATTTAATTAGCATGGGTTATGATCTGGCGGGTGAGGAAGAATCCATTTTGATGGAGGCTTTGTGTTCATGTGAGGCTTTTTCCTTTGTCTTTTAATTCGATAAATACCCCAAGATTTAAACTCCAGGTCACAAAGTTCTTTTTAAATGTCTTTGGTGTGCAAAGTAACTGCCCGGAAGCCGGAGGACTGTCTAGCCAATCAGACATAATGAAGATCAGAAGCGCCTAGGGTGTGAAATGCTGGTAAAATTTTGATTGTGGCAGGTAAGATTTTTGTATTCTCGGCTCGTTGGCAGGAAACCAACCAGGTTGTGTTACATTGTAAAAGGTAATTTGGCTGGTAAAATGTTGAAAATGGCCAGTGGTTGAAAAAGTGAATTTCATGCCCTGGAGTTTTGTGGGAATTCTTATCGGAACACCAAGCTTAGCACCCCATATCCCCAATTTTAATCAGGCGTGCTAGATGCCACTGACAGAGTCGGGCTGAACGGGGAATAATACAGGGCTGGTCCTGTATGTGTCTCTCAGAGCTGATATCCAGAGCGGATATGGTGGCATCTGTAAATATTTTCTTTCTGCAAACAGCTCTTTGATTGCGGTGGAATTCTGTTTTGGTGAAAGTGAATGTGGAAAATAAACACTGCGCTTATGAAAAAACATGTTTGGAATCATGAACATTTAATGAGCCAGTGCAACGGCATCTTTAATGACTGGAAATAGACAGCGAGGGTATCGGGTACGTCACATGACGAGACCATTATAATCCGGACAAATCGACACGTGGCACTCCTCGACCAGCGCTTCTTACGTCAGCTTTTAGTCTGGCTAGCAGGTGATTATTTTTGCCCTCAAAACATCAGCGTGACCATGATTCTAACGGATGCTATAGCTGTTTATATTTCCTTAAAATAATTTGTTGTCATAAAATATCCATAAATCTACTTAGCACACCAGGGTATGCAGGATGGAAATCACAGTACAGGAAGAGACTTCTATTCCTCTACAGTGTGAATTATGAGTGACAGATAATTATATTTTTTCTAAAAGAAAGAAAAGGTAATTCAAATAAGTGACAAAAAATAAATAATTTAAATCATATTCATATATGTTAAGTTGCGGCACTTGCTGGTGACATTTGAAAAAATGGTGTCAAATCGTCAGAGTGATTATCACTGGGAGGAGTGACAGGGCCTAATTAAGCTAGACCTCATTGTTCACAGGTACAAGGAACCTTTTCTTAAGCCCGAAACGAGGGGCCGTGTCACACCTGCAGGGGCTTCCAGCAGCACCCCCCCCCCCCAGGCTCATCCTCGGGACCTTTTTTTCGGCCCGGTGCGAGCGCCCCGCTCTTCTCCACATGCCCTCGGGCGTAGCTTGCCTTTCCGGATTTATCTCCCCGCACCTGCCTGCACCTATCGAACCTCAGAAGCTCTGGAGGGACTGTGCATCTCCCTGTACAGACGCAACAATCTCACCCAATAACCCAAACTATCACAACGAAACTTCCATGCTAATGTTCTCCATCCGGTCCGTTCGAATCAACCTTTTTTTTTTTTTTATGCAAAGGGTCGATAACTGCGGCCTGACTCCGTCGCCACGCCGACGCGTCTCCTCGCAAGCTTTCCTTCTTCGTGAGGCGTGACTCGCGTCGCAAACGGCGGCCATTCAGCGCCGCGACCGTGAGACACGCTACCACACGTAATATAGTGAGAAACAAAATGGCCGCCTCTCTCCTCTCCCTCTTTCTCAGCGTTTTACATTGTAATTGGGCTCGTCCAGTAATGAAGGTCATCTCTGTCACGCCTTCGGTTCGCGGACTGGGCATCTATTAGAGGTTGAGGGAACGTGCGCCAAAGTCCTCATTATCAGAGGATTGAGTGCGTCGACCGCTGCCCCTCCCCCACCCCCTACCCCCATCTCTCTGGCCTGCAGCACAGATTCACTGGAAAGAAAACACACAAACACGTCCTCCATAGCTGGCCGCGCAAGCGTTCACCTTATTAATGGCGTAGAGACTTTCTTCCCTCTTATGAAAACAAGGGGGAAACACTGGCACTGGATCAGATGGCCCTGATGGGAGCCCTCCGTGGCTTTGTAGTACTTATTAGTCCTCTCAACAGATAACAGATTGTGTCTTAATTGGAAATCCCACCAGAAGCCTTTGCAGTCATATTGTAAAAATTATCAACACCTTCCGAGGCCGGCGTTCCTGGAGGGGGAACAGGTGAGGGGCTTTATAAAATTTACAGGAATGTGCCGTGCGACGAAAACAGAGTATTAAAGCGTGATGCCTTGAAGAATTGAAGCACAGAATGTATTTTAATGCAGTGCATTAATTAGCATTATGCAAGAAGAAATGGCAAATTACCTATAATTAATCAAAATTTGAAATACGATTAAAAACAGAGGCACCTTGAGGAGTCAATTGATCACGTTTTACGTATAAAAAATGTATTTTAAAGACATTGAACTGTTTTCCTCCAAGACATGTCCACCATTTTGTCACACTGGTGTTTCTGCAGAAAATGCCTAAGAACTGGTGGGAGTCACAGTCATCGCTTTCCCTGTTGGTATTTTCTAACAAATTCAAGAGTAATGCTGACCTCAGACAATACTGGATGAATCCATGATTGCCAAGCAGAGGTTTAGATATTCTGTGGTCCCAGGAGCAAGTAGAATTCCTTGGAGGAAAAAGAAAAAAAGGCAATTTTCCTGCACTCATGTTTTCCCAGCTGCCCGGGGAATGATCTTGATCTTCTCGCATAGAAGAGGCTCCTCCACCTTGAGCCCATTGTGAGTGGCTGCATTATAAATGTGATGACATACCAGTTGCCGTGGAAATGAGCTCAGAGTACAAGATGCTCCTGCATGAGGCTATCATTAGGAGGCTTTAAGACTGAGGTCTCTCTCTCTCTCTCTGGCTTTGTAAATAGGGGATTGGGGGAGGTTTTGGGGTAATTGTGGTGAAAGGTTTTGTGTTTCAATAAAAGAATATCAGAAGTCAAAAGTTAAAAAAAAAATCTCTCTCTATATATCTCTCTAACACAGTAAAAAATCAACTCATGGAAGATTCACCTTTACCTACAGCAGGCACGCACCATTTCCACAGTAACACTACATGAGAAACGGTTTGGTTTTTACAGCAGGTACGGTACGTTCACTGGGTAGGCAGTACCAGCGAGGGAAATTAGGCCCCTCGGGGACCCACCACCGCACACTCCCTATACACAGTAGACCGGTTCCAGAAGAGGGTGAAGAGAGATTATGGAGAAGTGCATTTAAAACATGAGACAGGCAGGCGAAGGTTGAGACGCCATAAAGACTGGCGTAATGGGTGAGGCGAGATGGCGCGGTCTTTCATGCGCCCAGGGTGCCCGTTTAAGTACCAGCTCCTTTCCCTCTGCCGAAGCGCTTCTATCGCCACGCTTTTCCCCTCCTCAGCGATTAGGGCGAACCCGTCCGCGTATTCGCGCGCCGCAGACGGCTATCTCGCGGCGCTGAAATGGGGAGACGTACGCGTCCTGTTCAAAGTAATGGGTCGGTAACTCAGTCAGCCTCTCTAGAGCTGGGGGGGGTGACGCAGTTCACGGTTCAGGGGGCTGAGCGCCAAACTGGCGGTGGAAACGAGGAAAAGAGGAAGGCGGTCGAGTTAACGTAATTTGTGATCGCGCGACCATCAGGCTTGTAATGAAAACGCTGGTGAGATTCCTCACAGTCGTCTTCAGGCAGCACAATGTTTTTCTTCCCAACAGCCCAGGGACCCACCGTGCTGCCTCGAGTAGGACGTTTCTTTTTTGGGGGTAGCGGGCAGAGGGGGGTACATAAATACTTAATGTGCTCCCATGTTGCACAAACACAATGCATTCGCACCAGGTTGGTATAAAATTTTAAAGATAACATCGTTCATAAGGCACGAGTCAGTTTGCATGCATACCTAATAGATATCCACCAGTGATCTCGGCGTGGTGATCCAATGTTGAATTTATTCAGCTGCTGTGTGCTGGTAACCCCACTGTACTTAAGTATCTGTGCAGTCAAACAAAGACACCCCCCCCCCCCACAGCTTCAACCCATCAAAAAAACCCTCCTTCCTCCTTCCATAACCCCCCCTCCCTCCCCCATTCCCCTCCCTCTCTCCCACTTCCCAGTGTATGAATTCACTGGACCCTTAAACACAACACCACCTATAGGCTGTGTATGGTAGTGCACTGAGGCGTTCTAGTTCTCTGCAACACTGCTGCATGTTCAGGCACCTGTATGCCCTACCCTAACTGGGCCCCGGGGGCCATGAACAAGGCCCCTTGTCCTCAAGAGGGTGTGACCGTATCACTGCCCACTGACTGTCCAGGCATCTCTCCCACCGTGCGCATGCGCGCGCGCGTGTGTGTGTGTGTGTGTGTGTGTGTGAGAGAGAGAGAGAGAGAGAGAGAGAGAGAGAGAGAGAGAGAATAAAGATAGAAAGAGAGAAAGATAAATCTAACCAGTGCACATGAATACTCATGCCTAGGCTTTGATCCACATTCCCTTTTAAAATCAACTATAAATATAACTTCATGCACATCCAATTAAAAAGACCTGGAGTAATAATATATGGCTGTATCATCTAGTCTAGTTGCAAGACTAGATAATAGAGTAAAAACTTTTTTTTTAAAGATCTAAAACAGTCCCAGACAGATATCCTCGCCAGTATGACATCCAATGCTGAGCTGAGCTACATTAACATGTGCTGGTGGGACAAAGGTTAAACTAGTCCTGACAAAAAAACATTACATGACCAAGATCATATTTCAACAGCATGAATCCCTCAGTCTTAGGAGATTTATACTGTAGAATATGTTTGAAATGAATACTATACAAAGCCTTGCATAAACCCATTGTGCTATCAACTGCAACATGTTACATCTCAAACTTAAACCTTTAGCATATAGGTGTCAGGAGCAGGACTGTATACTTCTACGTGCGACACACTGAATAAATAAATCAGTGAAAACAATAATCATATTTGACCAAAAACAATGTGAATTTAGACACATTTTTTTTTTTAACTAAAAGAAAGACAAAGAAAGATTGTCCTTCCACACCCTCAATAAGGACCTGTTATAAAACCTGATGAGGACGCTTGCCGTCCTCAGTGCTGCAGTGCCCCCTACTGGCAGCACAGAACAGACGTTGTGTGCAAGAGCAAACGTTCATTCTCATTCGCCTGAATGACAGAGGCTGCGCACGGCCCCTTCCCGAGCCGTTTCTCTGCTAACCGGCGCGCGGAAAAGTTCAAATGGCGCTGACGGTTTATTTATCCACAGACTCATTATCCTCAGCATTGCGTTACATTATCAGATTAGAGGCGTGCCCCACGCTCGATACGCCCGCACGGGTCTGTGGCCACACAAAATCACAGCGGGGGACAACATCGGGAGATGACTATCGGGCGCCAGATCGATCGGCGAGAGCCGAACGTGGCCGGCAGGCGGTCCCGCTGGTCGCCCGCGTGGGAGAACGGGCGCGAAGAATGCGGTTGCGCAACCTTCCAAGTCAAACGCGAACCGCCACCTGACTCTGCGTTTGATCCACACTCCGTGCTCAGAGGATGACACGGCATTTCGGCTAATATTGCCTTTTTCATGATTATTATTAGTCAAAAACCAAACTCCTGCGTTTCCACTGCTCAGCATCTGTAATTGGGTTTGATTCATCAGCCTCCTTCATACCAGACACGCGGCCGAGTGCAACCAGCTCTAAACAGGAGACGGGAAAAGCCCGCCCCAGTTATCACCCCAGAGGTCCTTAAGCCCCACAAAATGACAGCGATCCCCTTGTAAAGAACACCCTTGAGATGAGGTTAAAATAAAAAAAGGTCACATTCATCATCCCATTACGAAGACGCCCATCCCCATTAATCATTAATCAGCTTTAAATTGCGGCTAATATGGGCCATATGTTGTGTGAGTGATACTGGGGCTTTGATTTGGGGATCGGAGCGAGCGCGGGCCTCTTGACATGGAACAGAGACGGGGAAGAACAGAGGAGGGCTGGGGACATGAATATTTCAAGTGTGCCACTGCTGGCCTCTGCTAGAGGATCACAAAGCAGACAAATTAAATAATAATACAAATAGCACATTCTGGAGGAGGCCCAGCATGGTGTTATCTTTGGGTCATCTGTCAGAGCAGCGGACCTGCCTAGACCGGGGCAGGCTGGGAGAGAGAAGGCCAAAGGACACGCACACTGATCTATCATTAAACACAACTGTAGCGCACACACACGCACACACAGTCACTCTCACACACATGCACGTGCACACACACAGTCACGCACACACACACACACACACACACACATGTAGCGGACCTGCCTAGACCGGGGCAGGCTGGGAGAGAGGGGGCCAAAGGACACGCACACTGATCTATCATTAAACACAACTGTAGCACAAACACACGCACGCACGCACGCACACGCACACGCACACGCGTACGCGCACGCACACACACACACACACACACACACGCACACAGTCACTCACACACACTCAGTCGCACATGCACACACACACGAACGCGCACGCACACACATACACACACGCACACACACACACACACACACGCATGCACACACAGTGACTCTCACACACGCACGAACACACACATCCATGCATGCACGCACGCGCACACACACATGCAGCGGACCTGCCTAGACTGGGGCAGGCTGGGAGAGAAGAGGCCAGAGGACACGCACACTGATCTATCATGAAACACAACTGTAGCAAACACGCACGCACTCACTCACTCACTCACTCACTCACTCACTCACTCACTCACTCACTCACTCACTCACTCACTCACTCACTCACTCACTCACTCACTCACTCACTCTCACACACACACACACACACACACACACACACAAACACAGTCACTCTCACACACTGTGGCACCAGGGCTTTGCAGTAACACCATATGTGTTGTGACTTTCTTAGACTTCTGGGAAGTTTGTATCACGATTGGGGGGGGGGGGGGGGGGGAGTGTCATACACAGAGCAACAGAGTCCTGACACTGCGTACCACTGCAAAGTAAACAAAGCTCTGTGTTCCTGCAGCCCTGTATATCAGACTGTGCAAAGTCAACGCCCAACCTCGGCCAATGGCGTCGCATCGCTTTCTGCACAATACAAAAAAAAATAATAACACCGTAATTGGTGCAGCCGTTTGCAAACACTTCTGACTCATCTCTCACTCCTGGGAGGGAAATTAAAACAAGAGTTTTAAAAACAAAATTAAAATCCTAGAGTAACGAGCATAAACTACTGTACTTTCATTCGCTTCATCTGCCAGCCCCAATCAGTGCAAAACTAGTCAATTCTGCTGAATTGTGTAACTGCTGCAAAGAAGCGTTTCAGATTTTTTGATAACGTGCTAAATTAATTTGACCCTGGATTGCGTCAAGCATTAACAGTCTGAAACCTAGCCTTGAGACAGAGAGAAGCTCATGGGCCTTTTCCCGCACCCTATTTGGGGGTGTTTTCTGGGCCGAGCAGTTTATTTGATTATGCCAGACATAACAATGAAGAAAAAAGTGGCTGGGGACCAGCTTGCAACAAAAAACACAAAAGAAAGAAAATAAGTTTTTGCTCAACTTGAGGCTGGCCACATCCCCCTGCCCCAGCGCAAGAGCTCTCTCTACTGGCCTAATGTAGCCTGTACACCGTAGGGAGTGAAGCTTCCCAGAAACGCACGGCGGAAAGCAAGGCCCTTGCACATCGCCCACCTTCGCCTGAGAGCCCGGAGCCTTCCCTCTGAGTTTTCCAATAGGGGACAATGACCGCCTAATCAGAGCGGCGGCCACATCACAATTCACTCGACTTTGTATCTGCCCCTTCGCTAATAATACCGCACTTCAAAAAGCTCTCCTACCAACCCGCTATACTTGCCTAAAGGGCAGCCCACGCCTGACTTTCAGCGCGGCGAAAATGCCGTCGCCTGGCACGGCACACGCAGTGGGCGAGCAGTGCCACTTCCTCTAAATCACCTCCTACACCCCGCAGCCACTGAACAGGCGCACATGCCGTACCCCATCTACGCTAAGATGACAGTTGCCATGGGGACCAGCACATGCCCATTATGCAGTCAGAGCAAGGCAGCGTGACTGAAGCAGGTTCAAACAGCGCGCAACGCTCCCTCTCAGGGAACTTTCTGGTACCGCCAAAGCCCAGGAATGCGTATTGACGGATGACAACCATGGCAGACAATGTGGACGACGTGGCTCAGTGGCTAACAGGGTAAGTTAAGGGGCTGGGCCGATGCCAGTCATCCACGCAGTCACGCAGAAGTGTGCAGTTAGGGAAAGTCAGGTCTGGTCACACATGATTTTATCTTATTAAATACCGCCAAATCCAGTTTTCAACTGATCCTGAAAGATGGGAAAATGAGTCAAAGCAGCCATTGGGCCCCGTTTAAAAGGTAGCACACTTTGATGGGTGTAAGGGAGGAAGGTGTGCAGTTGGTGTTTGTCTCGTGTCCAACTTTGTCTCTTATTCAACTCCAAGGCCACATGAGGGAGAAGATATCAAGCGTGTTCTTATCTTGTTAACAAGGAACACGCCATCTGCAGGCTACGCTGTTCCAACACGCCACCTGCAGGCTACGCTGTTCGAACACGCCATCTGCAAGCTACGCTGTTCCAACATGCAACCTGCAGGCTACGCTGCTCGAACATGCCACCTGCAGGTTACGCTGTTTTAACGCACCCCCTGCAGGTTACGCTGTTCCAACACGCCCCCTGCAGGTTACGCTGTTCCAACGCGCCGCTCTCCTTCCGGAGATTCATGTGGCTTCAGTTGTCTTCTCCATTCCAATATCAAAGATTAAGGCTGGTTATTAACGACATTTGATGCTGAAATGTTGATGAAATGTCAAGCCGGTGATGAAATGCGTAACTCTACCCCTCTAGATCCTAAAATATAGATTTTTGGCTCTGATCCATCCATCAGCCTCGTCGGCATTCCTCCACGCGCCGCCTGGCAACCCGAGGGGCGGTTACGGCACGGCGCACGGCGTTCCCGCGATTTGCGCCAGGCTCATCTCGGAAACCCAGTCGGTCGGGTCTAAAGCGGCCTCAAGATGCTCTCACCTTGGCTTCCCGGAGACGCGCTTAACGCAGTGGCGACAGGCATGCGGGGGACGTTCTAGCTTAGACATTGGTCAATTTCCCAGAGGGCAATTTGTGAGACATATTTTACCTCATGCCATTTCCTACGTGTCATTATTTAGGCTCCAATCGCCGCCTTCACCTCAGACCCTCCTTCGCTTGATGGTGATGCGATCGGAAAGAAAATATAAAGAAAAAGTTTCATACTGATAAGCATCATAAGTACCATTGATAAGTATCATTCTGGTAAGAATCATTCTGAAGTGTTGTTTTTTGCCAGGCCCGTAGCACATGAAGCTAACGGCAGACCCACGGCGACTCCCGCCATTACCGCGCCCATTGCGCCCGCCTCTTAAACAGTCGCAGTTTTATCAGTCTGGAGCTATGATATAATTAATAAGGGAGAGAAAATGAAGAATTAAGCCTGCCAGCTCATTCGGAGTGGGGAGCGATCCGATGGGACGGGCGGGCGGACTGGGATCCGCCGTGCGCTCTCCCCCTCTCTCCCGGGTACTGTTGTGTCTGATGCGTTCAGCGCTAATCTCACCCTTCGGGGACGTTTTGGCGCCATTTTAATTATACACCAGGAGGAGCGCTCATTAACGTACACACGCCAGTGCCCCTGTGCCAATGACCAGGCGGGTGTGGAATGAGGAGGAGTAAATATGGGGAGGGCTCTTTAATGAGCCGACCGTGGAGCAAGGGGGTCATTATGTACCCGTATCTCTCACACACACACACACACACACACACACACACACGTACACAAACACATGCACACATACGCACACAAACACACACATACGCACACATATGCACACATACGCACACATACGCACAGAAACACGCACATACAGACACACACATACGTGCACACACACACAGACACACACACAAACACAAACACGCACGCACGCACGCACGCACACACACATATGGACAAACACACACACACACTTTGAAGTGCCCAGAGCCGGTCTTTGCCACGCTGAGGCAGGGGACTTAGTGCTTCAGGGCGTCCTCGCAGCGATGCTCCGCTCAGTGGCCTAGCTTCCCAGCTCCGGCCTGCGAGCTCCTCGCTCCTCACCCGAACGCGGCACACATCATTAGCACCGGCAGATCCATTAAGCATTTGGTCATGTGCAGCCAGTGTGGTCAGACCGGCCAGTGCAAACAGGGGAAAAGCCCACGGCTCCGGCCTGGCGAGCCCTCACCCGCCTCCGTCAGAGTGCTCTGGCTACTCTCGCCGCTGACGCTACGCTAATTCTGCAGCCACGCTATGCTATTTCTGTACCTGCTATGAGTGCAGCCTGAACCCAAACTGATCTCTCATACATTTGCTACTTAAAGCACTATGCCCTCAATCCGCCTCTCGCACAGCCTATGGCACTTAACGACGTGCTGGAGGGTGACGTAAGGGCTACGGCGGCCCGTTGCGACGCTCATAACTCCCTGCCGTCTCTGCTCATCACAGACCCATGTCGTGTGCACTTTAGTAAGCTGTTCTGGATGAGAGCGTCTGCTCAATGGCTAAATGCAAATTATCTGTTGGCTAACCATCGGGAGTACGATGGCGGTCTCTCTCCGCATTCCCCACCAACGTCCCCCTCCCCTGGCAGAACGGACGGCGTGTCAGGTGAGCTGGCAGGTCATATCAGGCGCAGCCATTTGGAGGGAGCTTTAATTGCATTTCTGGGGAGTCCCACAGTCCAAATTGTCAATTACAGAGCATGCAGCGGTTGCAGATGTGCGGGAAACGTGCAGCGTTTCCCTGGAATAACGCTGATTGCAATCAATGTGATGTGGCGGTAAGCCGGGGGAAATGGAAAATGGCCAATAACACGGTGTGTGTGAGTGTGCGCATGTGTGTGATTATTGACTGCGTGACGGTGCTGTGTTCCGGAGAGAGGCGATCAGTGATGCGATCACATGATCACACAGCACTGCATCCAAACTGGAAAGGCACAGGGGGGTAAACTGAAGAATTCTCTCCAGCATTCAAACTCGGCACACAAAGCAAAGCCACATTCAAACAAACCTGTATCTAAATGCTAATACTGCTATGAGATATAGAATTGCTGCAATGCTACTCAAAGTGCAAAAATCATAAGGGAGCAATCTATGTTCTCCGTGTTAAAGAAGAAACCAGGCCGTGGTGTCTCAGTGGTGTAGCCGGTAGAGCACCGTTCACATGATCATTGCGAGCCACGACATTGGCGGTTCGAATCTGGCGTGCAACCTTTGTCGCATATCTCTCCCTCTCTCTCTCTCACTCGCTCGCTCGCTCCCATTCTTCCTGTCCCTTGACAACGTGCTGTCCATTAAAAATCTGAAAACCCTATGAAAATATATGAAAGAATAGCATAAATTTCATACATAAATTATCCTCAATCATCTGAAACCATATATAAAGTACAGCCTGAATTAATGAGCACAATCTGGAGCAGACTCACGTGCACTAATTTTTTTTTTTACATTTTTCCTCCTGGTTTTTTTGATATTCATGTCTTGTCATGTTAAGGTAAAGCGGGATTGAAATTGAATGGAGAAGTGCAGATCAGAGGAGGTTAATTCGCATTAGCGGACGCCGCTACCACTGCCTGTGGACCCAGAGAGGTTAATAAACAGCTTCACCTCAAACAGGGGACCGCGGAAAAAAGGGAGCCCAGACTACAATCCGCTTTAATTCCGCTCCAGACCTAGAGTGCGGAGCCATTAAAACATTCCTGAAAATACAGGCCCTCGCCCGCTAATCGTGCGCGGCAGACCCGGCTTAGAGGAGGACTCCCCTGTCGTTAGCTGGACTGTGGCTGCTGATAAAAGGTGGGCCCGGATCCCATCCGCGGTCAAGGAAGATGAAACAGGACGATAAAACTTCCTCAAACGCCCCCCTAGGCAGTGGCAGAATGATAAAAAGAGCTCAAACTGTGGCGGGACAGGGGAACTCGAAATGGCATCAGAGATGTGCAAACATAGGCCCACGGACGGAAGATCCCCGCAAACCGGGTTGTTTACACACAGAAAAACGCTTAGCCAAAGTCAAACAAAAATCCCAAAAACTTCAATAAAAATAATGGCTGGTGTTTAAAAAGGCTGTGTTAGGGCAATGCAGCCGTCGTCGACACGACTAGGGGCACAAAACAGCCGCCTACATCTCGCATAATGCACTGGGCCTCTTTAATAAAACATGCTCCTAAGGAGGAAGGGGGGAAAATAGAAAAAAAAAACAATCAGAGCAGCTCATGGTGAATGCCACCTCCGGGCAGCAGCGCTGTACAACCAGAATGTACAGCCCCATTTTTCAGCTCTCTGTTTGTCATCGCTTATGCGCGGTGAAAAGTTCCACGTCGTTTGTAATTGGTTACATGCAAGAAACAAAGGGAAATAAAATGAGCGAATCGGGGCACGGCGCTCCGTTGGACGCATCTGCCCTGTTTGAAGAGTCGTTCTGAGGGCCTCTGTGCTCCGGGGGCGAGCCCTTCCCCACAGACACGGCTTTCACAGGAGATGAATCAGGTGGAAGTGAAGGGAAATGCAAGCACGCACGCACACACACACACACACACACACACACACACACACACACACACACGTACATACACACACGTGTACACACATACATAGACGCACACATGCACACACACACACGCTCACACACGCTCACACACGCGTACACACACACATACACACATACACACATGCACGCGCACACACGCACGCACGCACGCACGCATTGATACGGCAGTGATTGAAATGGCAGCACTTTGTGGGGAATGGAGAAACACTGCTATCGGAGCAGCAGGCTATGTGGGCCGGAGAGAGCCGTTAAAGCTACAGCGCACAGAACAGGCTCATCCTGTGGCTGGCTGCCCAGTGTCCCGAATGAGCTCCTTTAAATCTCCTCTCGCCTCCTCGCGAACAAAGCCCATCTCTCGGCAACACAGCATCTCCCCTCTCTGTTTCAATGTCACACAACGCAGTCTAAGTCTTTTTTTTTGTTTGTTTTTTCGTTAACCTGTCCAGGAACGGCGTCATCCAATCAAGAGACATGCATTGAGAGCCACCTCTGTGTGTTCTCATCCTCCGCCAAAAAATAATAAGAAAAAAAAAAGCGGTCCGATTGTAAACCCATTTACGGTCTCCTGGCTGGGGGGAGTCAATATTGTTTCTACCCTGTGAAGCGACGTCTCGAACAGGAAGCCTCGTGATTGGTTACCAATCCGCCCGGTCTCCCCGCGCACAAAGACTGCCGCCCCCTCCTCAGCGCACCCCTGGGCCCAAACTAATTCTGCTCGAGAGCCCCTGAGACAAATTAAACGCCGTCAAGTGCCGGGAGACGCGTTGTATCGCTGGCCCGCGGCACGCCAAAACGCAGCTGCTTCACGCCCTTTTCCATTCGCTGTCAAATCTAACATACGGGCGGCGATAGCCCTACCAGTACTATCCAGTCACTTAAATTTGTGATAAACACGAACAAAACGAAACAAAAGGCTTACTTAATTGAATTATTCGTAGTGCTGTGCATTCTGGGTAAACTGAATCTATTTGGGCCTTGTAAGGATTGTTAGCGGCTTGTAAGGAAATGGCACGCAACCAGGCAACAATAATTGTTTTGTAAACGACAAACATTTATTTGTTTATGCCTTGTATTGCCTTGGCGTATATATTGCATTATGATATGTAAAACAGGCTGAAAATGGCACTCCCAATGTGAAGCAATGCCAAGTCCACTTTTCACAAGAAGCACAGTCGCGTAACGAGAGGAAGCCACCGACTGGGAGTCTCCACTCAGTGCGTTCAACATGTTAACCGGCTCCTAATAAAACCTGGAGTGGCTCTAAATGCTCTGCATTGGGAGTGACGCATTAATCATTCCCAAATGGATGAATGAATGCTTCAATGCCTGTGGAATTAAGTCATCATGACAAAGTGAGAAATAAAGAAAGTGGTCTTTATACCGGATGTCCAGCTCTTCTTGTCTAATACTCTAATGCTGCACAGGCTACACAGGAATATGTTGTAATGGATACGACTGGAGTTGGGGTTTATTTCCCCTGATGAGGAAGGCCGCAGCAGGTTGTGAATGTGCAAACTCGACGCTTTGCCCAAAATTATGGAGACAATTAAGATGCAACGCGAGGCAATTAGACCGCAACGGAGTGAAGCTTCCCAGGCAGGAGGTTAGCGGCGCCACAGCGCATCACGGCTCGGCCGTCACTCGACCCGTCAGGCGGAGGTAGCGAGGTCACTGCTTCCAGACGTCCGCCGTCCCGCACGCTATCCGTATTCGTCGCTCGAAGGCCGCAGGTTTGCGAGCAGTCCCGGCAGGCAGCGCGTCAAGCCTGGGGGTGGATTGCTACGCGGGGCTGGGTCTCCGTTCAGGCCGACGGAGTAACCGCCCCTGAGGAGGGGTCTTAGGTCCTGCAGCGACAGCTCCGGCTTCCTGTCAGGCACGACTGCCGGGATCCCCTCCCTTCCGCAGCGTTCACCAGGGACCCCTGGGAAACCTTCGCTCGGCTTTAATGTTCTCCTTCCATTCTCTCGCTTTCTTTGTTAGTTCTGGCCCCGGAGGACAGAACTACAGTGGTGTGGATCACAGTTAAAAAAATAAATAAATAAATAAATAAATAAAAATAAAAAATGAATTCATGATCTGTTCGGTTGACAAACACACGGGTAACGATCGTTTTGTGCGCGCTCTTTGGGTAAAGCGACTCTCGCCCGCGCTCCCGACTGATGTATAAATACGCCCGTGCCCTTAAACGCACACGTGCACCTGAGCGCGGAGGCGTGTCTGCATAAGCAATGTGGCGTGCTAGCACGCTGGCGCAAACTGGTGCATACTCTGTGGACGTATGAAAGAGACGCATAAACATTAACGAATTCTTCTAATCTTGAAAAAAGTGCAAGCGGTCATTACAAAGCCAAGCTGCAAAAAGGCGCAATGCTTCCGAGTTATTATTATTGTTCACGCCCAAAAAGCAGTAGTCCTCTGACGGGTTTAAAGGGGAGATGAATCACTCGGTGATATGACTCCTACATTTTGACTTGAAACACTGCTGTTGAGAAGATGGCCATCAGAGACCATCAGAGCCAGGGAAGAGGCCTAGAAATCAGCTAATGATACCGAGGCGTGCATCACCAAGGCTACGTTAGGCAATAGCAGCGATAACTGCTAACTGCTGAGCTGCAAAATAAGTAAAATAAAGGGATTCACAGCGAAGCTCACCAGTGCTTCTGCCTATTGGTATTTCTACCCGGCCGCTTTATACTGCAGTATTAAAGAGACGCACTACAGACCTTTAATTTTAAAAGTACGCATGAAAGGCAAGATAATTTCATTAGCTTTGGTGCAGTCGGACAATGAAATATTAGCATACGGTAAATTCACCTCTTCCTGGGGAAAAAAATATATAATAAAGTGCTGCAGGAAGATTTACGGGTGGAAAATAAACGATTGACAAAGATATACTTTAAAAAATGATTTCTTTATACCTGTGAAATACACAAGCAGAGAGTGAGAGAGAAGGGAGGGAGTTAAGAGACAGAAAGTGAGAGGAGAAAGAGAGAGAGAGAGTAGGGAGAGAGAGAGAGAGAAAGAGAGAGATGTAGGGAGAGAGAGATGTAGGGAGAGAGAGAAAGAGAGCGAGAAGTAGGGAGAGAGAAAGAGAGAGAGAGAGAGAGAGAGAGAGAGAGAGAGAGAGAGAGAGAGAGAGAGACAGAGAGAGATAGGACATGGTCATGTCATGAGATGCACCTGCATAATGGGAGTGAGGTAACTGTTTAATAACACATGCTCGCTAATCCATAGAAGAAGAAAAATTTAAGATGGATGAAAGTGGAGACAGAAACGAATGAACTGGAGGACACAGAACTTTCATTTAGCATTAAGAGCAGGAAGCTTAGCACTGCTCCCAGCTAATCCAAGCAGGTGACCCAGGAGAGCCACCCAATGAAAAGAGATAACCTGGAAAGCCACAGTGCCTAAGATCAGGCCTGCGACCAACCCTAACCCCCCCCCCCCTGCTCTCCACTTCCTGTGATGTCACCAACGCAGCCACGACTGGCCGTCTCTCCCCGGGACAGCTGTTCACCCTCCGCCTGCAGCCTGCGCATTGAGCACGCTGACCGCGCGGGCGTTTAGCCCACCCGAGCAACGGCACGCCTAATGATCCCATCCGCCTGGGGAAATAAAGTAAAAGGCGTGAACACGAGGGAACAGCGGGCCCACCAGCAGCAGCAGCAGGGGCGTGGCGGTCTGGCCCCTGCAAAGCCGCCAGGTAACTTCAGGACTTGGGGCTCGCACGGGCGCACGCTGTGGCGGTCTCTGTAAGAGAGAGAGGCAGAGAGCGAGAGGCACTGGAGTCACACAGAGGAGGCCTGAAACGGAGGCCGTATTTTATGAGATGTTGTTAAGTGAGCGGCAATTGCCTAAATGGGTCTCTTCTGAGCCCGGAAGATTAAAATCAGTAGGACATCGTGGGAAGGCGTTATTAACTGGAAACGGCGGGAATCTTGGAGGAAAAACACAAGGCTTCTGACTCCCTCTATCCAGGTCACCCCCCGTGGCCCTTTTAATGTACAATAAACTAATTACAAGCCATTAATATTTAAGCAGCTCATTTTGGCTGGTATCTGATTTATTAAAATATGGCCGAGATGAGTAAGTAAAACGGCTGACCCCCCAGAGAGGCGCGGTGGGCTAGCAGCACCAAACAGAGAAAAATTTGCATAGGGGTGCATTGGCTTTATTGAGACAAATTGTCCCGTGTATAAGGGCAATTAGAAATTATTCCATTTCTGAAAGGAAGTTAAAGCCCTCCGAGTCCCTTTTCTATATTAGTACTGAATCTAATTAGCCGCCCCGCAGCTTCGGGGGTGCATTTATCCCCCGTCCGAAACGTGAAGGGGGTCACCGGCATGGACAGCGCTCCCGGGCCACAAACAAGCTGAAAAAAAGCCAAAAGCGCTCATTTTCACTCACAGAGGGGATTGTAATGAAAAGCGCTCACCCACAAATTACGCTACTGAGCTCAGCCGCCTCCCTGCATTTCTAACAGCAGACCGTTGGTCTTCAGTCTGTTTTAATTCTGTAAATTCACCAGGTACTGAGCTGCATATTTCAGGAGATTCAGAATGGAAGATTCAAACTGTCTAGCATTGGCTACTGAGCTGCACATTTCAGGAGATTCAGAAGGGAAGATTCAAACTGTCTAGCATTGGCTACTGAGCTGCACATTTCAAGAGATTCAGAAGGAACGATTCAAACCGTCTTGCATTGAAGCCAAAAATCCCTTAAAAGGCGTCACCAAAAACAGTACTGCGGCAATGGATGTTCTGAACTGTAAAGGCCAATTCATAGTCGCCAAAAAAAAGTATGCGTACGGACGAACGCAAGATTTGCGCGGACCTAAATGACATCATAGCAGGGCCAAAATGGACATCCGCCTAAGGCAGTCCACGCAGAAGTCGTTTTTTGCGTCCGCGCGGACCTGTCGTTTCACCTAAAAGCGTACCTTCTGCGTAACATAATCAACTTCCAAGAGGGACGCCATTGTTGTTTGCAATCTGCCTGCAGAAATTATGGGAAATGTAGTTTACAATTGGGGGGTTGGTACCTGGTTGGCACGCTCGACTATGAAAGGCAAAAATCTGCAGACAATCCGGAGGACTGTCCGTCCATGTACGCGTCTGCTCCCCGGTTTAAACACTCTGTAACACACTCTGTAACAGCCTTAATATAGCCTCTGAAGCACCCATTACCCACTCAAATATCCTCTAGTTAAGAAGTGCAGTGAATGAAAAGAACACTGGAGTACATGGTGAGCCTAAAGAATCAACAAAAAATTTTACTCAGGATCCATTAACTAATAATTCGGTGCTGAATCCTACAAAAGATATAATAGGAAAAAGAACAGACAGCATTCACTAAATACTCATGAGTTTATTTCATACGAGACCCACAAACGTTTTGGCTCCAGCCTTCTTCAGTGTGCTCAACGTTCAAAAAATTAGTAAAACATAAAAGAGAATCCACCGGAAACACGGTAACGAGCAGGACGGAAAGTAACTGAGCCGCTGGGCAGCTGCATACGCCAGCGATAAAAAGGCTCGGAGAGTGATCAAGCCCACTGTTCACATTTAAACACACGGGCCATCAACAGAGGGCCCGGTTCGCCTCTTGTCCTCATTCCATTATTCACTTTAGCGTCGCGTTCACTCTAGGTCATTAATCGGAGCAAGGCTGGGGACTAATTTCTTCGCGGACAGCGAACAATTTGATTTGTGGGACCCGACCATCCATCCATTAATTTCACAAAAAGTTATCTCGCGATGCTCGCACACCCCTGAAGGATCACGGCGCACGGTGAAAGGAGGGTCTCGGGATTACGGAAAGCTTGTGACGAGACACGTTCATTTGGTAAATCCGTCTGGGTGACGGCGCAGTCTGCGCAGGGGGCGCTCATCGCCCGCCGCGAGCCGCCCCTGGGTCTCCGCCGTGGATCCCGCTCGTTCGCTTTCCCTCCGTAGGTCTTGTGTCTCCGCACAATGGCGCAGAATTAGCGCCCGCTAATCTGAGGGGAAAATGGCCGCTGGGACGTTTGATTGGTTCTAGGTGCGGGGACAGAAGGGAGACGGGAGGCCAGTAGGGAGGCGGGAGGCCAGTAGGGAGGCGGGGGGCCAGTAGGGAGGCGGGGGGCCGTGTGATGTGCGAGGCCTCTCCTGGTGCGAGTCACAAGGGGCTCCCGCCTTTCAGAGGCCTTCTGCACCGGAGCGCTTCTGAACACAAATGGCTGTGGCCCGGTGTTAACAGTTATTAGGGACTTATTAGAGAGCCCAGGCTGCTGCTAAACCCCCGCTGCTTCCATCATTACGCCGTCTCTGGCAGGGTCATTAGCGCCTAGCTGCTGAGCTTTGTAGCAAGGAGAGAGGCATGGCTGGGGCCCCGTGAACCCGCTCCGGACCTGCGGGCGGCTCAGCATGGTGTGGGGGCAGAAGAAGAAGTGTGTGTGTGTGTGTGTGTGTGTGTGTGTGTGTGCGTGCGTGCGTGCGTGCGTGCGTGCATGGTGGGGAAGGGGGCGGTGTGTGTGTGTGTGTGTTAGCGTGCGTGTGTGTGGTGTGTGCGTGTGTGTGTGTGTGTGTGCATGTTGGGGAAGGGGGCGGTTTGGGGGAGGCGTCTGAGTGAGACCCAGGTTTTGTGGTATTTGATAAACCCTGGATGATAAATGGAGGCAGAAGGGGCAGATTTGTCTCCAGGATCCAGGGTCAACTGGTGGTGTTTCTAGACCTGACCTTTCGCACGGATAACGCCGCTAACTCTTCTGCAGAAAAAATGGCAGACAGAAGTAATGGAGCACCCGTGCTAACGCTGTCAGAACCCGGCATATTACTGCGTGTGGAAAGTATGTAAAAACTGTGGAGATCAGCTGACATGGAGAGACATGCTTTAGAGGCTCTAAGTATACATGAGCGCACTCACTCCAGGGATCCACCCCCCAATAACATCGCTACCACAGTCACCCTGTGCTTATGTAGTCTTACGTGCATCTGGAGTGATTTACAACACCTCACACAAGACCACACTGTAATTGCATGCTCGGCACTGCACTGCAGGTGGACGTGAAAAGCACAGCAATCGTAACAGAATATATACTATGTTAAGATATGAATATGATATGAAAACAGATATGAAACATTTTACGGCTGAAGTTAGAGACGGAACCACGGGTAAAGTCGGAGCAGAAAAGCTCATTCGGGAAGAGTGCGATGTTGTGCTGAGGAAAGCGCTCTCGGATTGGGGTGCGCGTCAGACCGTAAGAAAAACGTTCTGTTCTGGCTCGCCTTGCCAAACGGGATGTGCTGGATTCTGTGGGGCCCGGCTCATTAACGGCCTTCGAGGAGTCAGGCCAGAGAGAGAGAGAGAGAGAGGGGCGCTCCTGACCCGGCATGGGGGGGGGGGGGGGTCGAGTGGAACCCGCAACTCCACCCTCTGCATAAATTAGAGTACCGGTGACAGGCCAATTATCTGGATACATCTTCATTAGGCCGGTCAGTGTTCCGTCAACAGAAGATGGAGCCCACACGTTTCTCACGCACCGGTCGATAAAAAAACCCCTCCAGCGTCTCGCGGCCCATGCCAGGAAGCTTCCAGAAGCCAGAACCACTACTGGCAGCAGGGGGCTCACAACTGGTTAAGTGAGGGATACGGGGGCAGGTGAAAACACCCCCGTGTCATTTCTCACACTACCAGTTAACCAAGACTACTTCGTTCAATTAAGACAATTAAAATCCACTTGCTTTGTCTGTCCAGGCAACTGGATTCATCTTCAAATTTTGACCCCATCTTGCGAATTTGAGCATAAAAACGCACATAAAGTGTTGTGCATTTTACACAAGTTCTGGCTGCGAACACTAAGATGGCCCATCCCTTCCCCGTGACATGTAATCCTCTATTTATCTGTGCAACAGCTGTGTATTGCAGTCGACGAGAAGGGTGATGTCGTAAACATGAAAGGCCGTCTATGGGCGAACACACGCGCGACTCTTAGCGTAACAGGAAAGACCCGCTATCTTTTTAGTAGTCGACATTGCCTGTGGAGAAGGGGGGGGAGGGGGGATCGGGGGGGGGGGGGGGATAGTCGTTCGGCATCAATCTTATTTCGACCGCGCGCTGAAGCTCTGCCACTAAAATTGCTTTTGGAATGCAGCAGGCCGTGATGCACGTTCCATCCACGAGTGCATCTTATTTGATCCGCCGAGCCCAACAGCAGCTGAACTGCTGATTGGTGCCGCTACATGAAGATAGGCTGGGGTGGGGGGGGTGGAGAGGAGATGTGGGGAAGTCAGGGGGGAATGGGGGGGAACAAATAAACAACTACAAGGAAATGAAAGAAAAGTAAAAAAATAAAGTCAGTCGCCGCAGCAGAACCAATTTATACACGAGGGCAAGTGTGGGCTGCTAGTCACTTGGCGCGTTGGGGCTGAGCCGTGTGTGTGTGTGTGTGTGTGTGTGTGTGTGTGTGTGTGGGGGGGGGTGGCTGACTCCTTCTGGAGGTGGGCTTAACTTGCCTGACGAACAGCGGCCGGCCGATCCAACTCGGGGGGGGGGGGTGCCGATCTTGCTGACTCGGCTCCCGCGAGAGCGGGGTGCCGTTTCCCTTCCCCTCTCTGTAGAGATGGGGTCGATCCCATAAGGTGAGAAGTGGCTTAAAACCCAATGAATATCAAGGCGCTTCATTACCGTTCCGGCTGCCCTGGGCCAGGCGGTAAGAGCTGCCGCGGATGCACCGACGCAATGTACTACCAGGCTGCATCCCGTTCCGAATCAATCAATCAATCAAATTTCATTTTCATAAAGCAATCTAGGCACGGCAGCCTGCCCATTGCACATCACAGGGCGAGCGCCTTCTAGAACCCTCCGTCAATACTGTTGAGTTCAAACAGCCGGATGCAGGCATTACTGCAATAGAGTAGCCTAATTGGAAATACAGTAGGAATTTGATTCTATTTAAGAGGCTGGAAACGGGGCTTAAATCCCTGTTGATTATGGAATCCCTTTCTTCTATCATTAAGTCATTAGGAAGTAGGCTCTTGAAACAGTGGGTAGGGTTGTACAGTATTAGTAAGCTCGCTGTGATTTTGAACTACACAGGATGAATTTGTAATACCGTATGTGTTGTGAGTACTGGGACAGGAATAACAACTCTAAAAGACGTATGAGGAAAATCTATTTTAAAACAGTAATAGTACTGCTTCAACTCAAACTAGGCCCGAAGGGCCTTTCTGTATTGCTCTCAAAAAATGTAAGCAGAAACTACAATTCCCATGAAGCAGTGACTTGACAAGGGCCTTCTTGCACGGCTTCCCAAAGCCCAACACAACAAGGAGCACACTCGAGCCAACATTAATCACCAAACTTCGCGTTTAGTTATAAATACCATCCTGGAAGACAAATATAAAATAAAATAAAATAATAATAAATAAATAAAGACTTGGGTTAACAGTCCAAACACTCCACTACATAAATAAAGGGGCAATTTTCCAGACAAATGAAGCAGGTTTCTTCCAGCGACTGCTTTGGCAGCTCTACAGTGAGGATTTATGGTCTTTCGTAATACCCTGCGACGGTGAAGCCTTATGAACTAATTCCGCCAAGTCCCTCTCCACCTGAACCCATTCAGTGACTGCTTCGAGTGAGACACCCATCTCCTCGCTGCACCTGGAGAGTACATGCATTTCACGCAACATATGGAGCATTCGTCGACCCCTGAAGCACCATTTGTTTTTTACTCTGCATTTCGAGGAAACTTTGCGATAAAACTAGATACGAAAAGTGTAAACAATCCCTTTGGAGGAGTGCTTGGCAACGCCGCTGACAACGAATGACGAAGAACCGGTTCCGCCGTGACCACATTTCTGCTCGCTTTTTAGCTGAAAATCTGGCTAAAAATGTGTTTTTGCCTTCATGTCTTTGATAGCCCTTTTTGTTCGTGAAAAATACTACACTAACAAAAGGGCTGAAAAGAGCTGAATCAGTAAGCTTGCTGGGGGCTTCACTGATAGCGGTTCGGTAATGGCTGCCCCGTGAGGAATTGTCCTTGCTGCTTTAAGAGCCTGCCACGACTACGCTGCTTCACTTCAGCAAAGGCCCTTAATCTTTGGTTATTTTGCAAAGAGCAAGATTATGAAACGGGTACAAAAGCTGTGACTGCAAGACAGTTAGTTCTGAGTGCAAAACAGCTTGTGAGCTGCAAAATCACGCTGCACTGTTAATTTGAGCCCACAGAAGCGGCAATTACACCTCAGGTGGAGCAACCCCTCAGACGTCAGCAGCACTAAATGGGATTCAGAGTTCATTATTTGCAACCTTAATTAGGGACGATGTTCTTCCACACACCGTACTAATTTAAAAGGTGTTATTGTTCGCACATTTGTTTGTTCTACTAACCCCCTCCACCCCCTTCCGCCTTCCATACCCCCCTGTACCCACCCTGAAGAAAAAAAAAGAACAAACAAACAATCTACTGTATCATTCTTGGGAAGAACCCTCTGGAGTCTTTTGATATTAGAGAGGTGCAGCAGAGCACAGACCTGAGAAGCGGATTTGTGCCGCAGTGTGGAGAACGTGACATCGTTGTGAGGTCCGCTCCAGCTCTTCATTAGCCTACACTGAGATCTATCGCCCCCCTGCTTCCCCCCTATTAGCATTATGCCAGCAAATCACCTCATAGCTTTTTTGGCTAAATTGCTGTTTATTTCAATTTGTGCGGGAGAGGCGATTGCTCTTAATGTCTGGGCTGTGATGAGCGGCTCGGAGGCAGTGTAGCAGTCAGCCCCCGTGCCTGGTCAGTGGGAGGTAGATTGGCGAGACGTGAACAGACTGCTCGGCACATGCACAGATAGGGAAGCTCACAAAACTGATATTCCCACTAGCTACATGACAGGCCCTTGCTGATGTGTGTATAACACCCCGAATAACACCCCCCCTCCCCTTCCCGAAAACCCCCTGCGGTGTATTCGAAAAATAGAGCGGTGAGTACACAGACTGTCAAGCGACTCACAAAATGCCGGCATCACCATGGCAACATGACCCCCCCCCAAACCTCCAAATCCTACCCACGCTATCACCCATTCACCACCCCCTCCCTAGTCAACTAACAAGTTAGGTAGAGAGGATGTGTCTCGGAGAACAAACTGCAGAAGACAGCGAGAAGTCTCCCAGCACCTGACTAACGGTCTCTCAGCGGCTTCGGGAAAGGCGGTGGTGAACCGAGCGTGACCGCAGCCGCGTTCACATCTGAAGCTGCTCGGCTATGAGTGAGCCCTCCCTCGCAACCTCCCGCGCCAGCGCCGAAATGCTACCCACATCCCGCTAATTGTGCCGAGATTTCAGCGCGATGTCCGCGAACGCCCCGCAGACAGATAAGTTTGTTAAAGGGGGGGAAAAAAAAAAACATACTTCTAAAGATAATTAACATTTCACAAAGGCAAAAAAAGAAAAATTTGAATAAAACAAAATTCTCAAAGAGGTACAAAGTAAAGGCGCTTGGCCCTTTTTCGGTAAATGAAGCATTGTGTGTGGATTAATTAGCCGTCAGAGGGAAATGAGGCCTGCTTACCTTTCGACTTGGTGGAGAAGTTGATGCAGAGTTGAGCGAGGAGGTCTTGCGACTCAAACCTCTCCTCCTTCACTTTGATCCAGAAGCAATTCTCCGCCATTTCCTGAGGCACTATCTGCAAACACACATTCCTTCATAACTGAGTGCACATCTTTATTCTCTAAACACACCGATGCTAAGACTGCTCTCTGGATAATGTCCATTCAAAGGCCTGCACGTTCATGCTCATGGTGTCTACTGGAGCCAACAACTGGAAGCAAAAAGACCTGGGTCAAATAAGTATTACAGTACTCTTATGAGGATAACATTTTCAGAAAAAAACGGATACTAATAAAAACATGCAAATGTATGGAAGAGAGAAGTTTTGTTATTCACATTAGTGAAAATGGATGTTACTTTAGAAATTTTCACCAATTCACAGAAGTTAAGTTAAGTTTTTTCCCCCCAAATAATCATGTTATCCAGGTCTAGAAAAAAATCACACAAAAAAATAAAAAAACATCTACTTTATCACACGAAATGAATCATTGCGGAAACCTTCCCACCTCAGCCCCGTGTTCACTGTTAATGTTAATTCAGATTACTCTTTCAAGTGTATTAATATGCAACGCCAGACAGGTTTTGATCAGGCAGAATCTGTTGAGGTGAATGCCAGTACAAAATGATCAAGGCCGGTGGAGGCTGGATGAACTTGAGGCTCAAAAGACTTGAAATGCTCAAGTGCCTCAGTCTCCGGAGAAAAACCAGAGTGCTTTTGAACTTGGCGCACATGGAAACGTGACAAAAAACGCCCCCTCCCCCCCCCCTGCTTTTGTGCTTTCGATTTCACCCGATTACACCCCCCCCCCCCTCCCCGCATGAAAAGCCACCTTCATATTGAAATCCCAGTGATAAATGGACTTGAAAGAACTATCCGTACGACGCGCTATGACGATAGTGCTCAGCTAATACATGTGGCTAATGCTGTCGTAGTTACCGCCTCCCCTTATTGCGAGACGAGGCTAATGAGAGCGTCTAAAGAAAACCGATAAAGATACACCTGGAAGCTACGCGGAGCGATGTGTGCAAAACAACAGCGATGTGTGGCACTCCATTGCACACTGCCGTCACCGAATAGTAATGGCTGACACGGGGTGTCTAAAAATCATCCAGGTCTGTCGAAACCTGACTGAATTTGGAGACAGTCATACAATCAGGATCTCTACAACCAACACCACGATTTCCACATTTTTGCCTACCAATATCATACATTCCTTGCCAACATCATACATTCCAGTGGTCCAGAAGTGGCCAACCCATGGTCAGATGGGTTTGTATGTGCAGACTGTAAAAAACTGCTCTTATAACGGTAGGTAATCAAACAGTATTCAGACTAGGCAAAAGCAATAGCCAAAATAACACTATTACAAGGCAACTACCACTTCCTGTTTAAATGCATTCAACAGTAATTCCTCTGACTTTGTTTTAATTAAAACCTTAAAGTGAATTCAGCTTGTGGCTTACCTCTTTCCCAGTGTTTATGTAGCCCTTAAATTATTCGCTCTATCACTATTGAAGCTCAAATACGCACAGTATGCCCAATTGCTTGTTCATCTGTTCCCTGAAAGAACCCCACAACACAATGTTAGCAGCACTTGTTATCGGTGGGTGTGCGAAGGCAGTTATCTCGCAAGGTCTTCAAGAAAAACACCAAATAAAATGTGGTGTAAAAACAAAAAAAATGGGGAGTAGATGACAGGTATTGACTGCTCCTCATTCTGCGGGCAGTGTGCAGCATTTGACAAAGAGCCGTGTGCTCAATCACTCCCTTACACCGGCTAGGAGCGTGCTCCATATCTCTCCCCAACCAGTCCCTCGCAACTAATTATAACATCAAATTCTCCGCATTGATGAATCCCCGTTTGCGCCGTATTGCAGTGGAGCGAGTTCCAGCTCCTACCTGCGCCAGGGAGAAGTTCAAGAGTGCCCCCAGGTGAAAAGCAAATAACTTTCTAAAGGAGATAAATAACTGGGCAGGGTTCCTTCTCTGCAAGCCCCAGACTGGCCCTGTTAAATGGGCTCTGAAAACGCTCTTAATTATTTATTTCGAAAAACAGAGCCTCCCCCAAAACGAAGCAATTAAGAAACGGATTAGGGAGCCAGAAAGGGTAACCCGGCTGTGCTCTAAGTGATGTAAAGCTTCTTCGGCTTTTCCCAGGGGGCAATGGGGAGGCCGACGTCCTGGCACAACTCGCCACCGCTTCCAACGGACTTAGTCGCGGGCTGAGCAATCATTTACCTTTTCTTTAAACGCGCCCGAGTCCTCGGCGTAGGTGTTCTTACTGTAGGAGAAATTAGTTTACAGCACCTCCAGGCTACAATCTCCTGTGTAGCTACTTGAAAATCCGTAACATGCTTAAAAAAATGTGTTCCCTCGATGTATTACTTCTGGCTGCATTTAGTTTCTGTGCGACCCCCCCTCCCCCATCACCACAGAGGTGGAGGGGTCGCGGGTGAATTTAAGAGAGAAATTCTCCCCCCCCTCCTTACCTCCCACAATCACTCTTCACTTCAGTAAAGACTCCTTCCAGAAGATTTCCCAAATATAATTACAGACAGGTGGTGCCACTCCAGTCCTCATCAGGCAGAGAAAATTATAATCATAATCAGAGAAATATTCAGAGAGGAAAGGCCCCGCAACACACCGCCACGCTACTGCTACCGCTACATTATTACAACTGTATGAAGTACAATTTACATGCACTAAATAAATAAAAAAATTGTGTGGGGAGTGGGTGGGGGTTAGTGGTGATAGCTCGCCCAACTCTCGTCTTTTCTCTCTTTTTTTTTTTTAATCACAGGAGCTAGCGCTGGCTGGCATGTAGACTACACCATCTGCTCTTAACACAGAAGACAGATGACTCCAGTGGCGCTAAATCGACACAGATTGCTTTTCCTCAGGTGGCTATGATGCCTGCGAGTGCAATCCACCCATTTCATTTGCATCTCGTCCCGTTCCAGCTAGCGGAGGTGAGGTTATGGCACCCGCCCCGACTACGCCGTAACCGCGCGGAGATTGAGATGGATGTGCCAGCACGCGCGCACGTACGTACGGGGTGCTAATGGAGACGTGTGCGGGCGCGCTTGTTCGCATCCCGATAAAAAAACGCGGTGGAGTTCCTTTCTCTCCCAAGCCACGTAATGTCTCAAATTGCGTTATGTATGTCCCCGAACCCCGACGCATTTCCATACGGAGTGCAGCGGAATGCAATGTTTCTCTTTCCCCAAACGGCGCCTTCTGCAGAAGAGACACAAACGTGCGTCCCGAGCGTGGCCTCGTCGGTTCCAGTGTTCACGCAATAAAAATCTTATCGGCGACGCCGCAATAAGGTTGATTGCCATTCCGTCTCGCGCTTTGAAATAGGAATTTGAAAATCACCGCTCGGCACTGCAATGACCTCGTCGCAGTAACGCTAATTATTACCCAGCGCCGCTGACACGATGACCGGTATCTATCAAAGTAATAAATAAATAAATGCACGGTAACTTATGTTAACTATCACCAGTAACGAGCTTGAGGGGGCACATTCTTCCACATAGGGTGCGAGGGTTGTGTTGAAAAGTATATCAACCTCATGAGTGTATTTAAAATAATGAAAAATCTGTGCTAAATAAAACATTTGAACTTAATTATTGACTGGGATTAAACACAAAGTCAAGGGCAAACATTAGCATCAAAACGTACAAGTAACCTAACAGGCTAATGACCAAGCAGGCTGGCTTACTGAAGCAGTCTTAATATGCACTTGAAGGCCAGCAAATATTCTCCTTCTTTTCTAATTCTCTGAAGAGTAGGAGAGTACAAAAGTTCTTGGACTGAGAAAACTGAGTAGGTTTTTTTCGCTGCTAATTGCACAGAAGAAGGATCAGAATCCACCATTCATGATACCACAAGCTGTTTAAAAAGCTTCATTAAACAGCGACAAGAGACCGTAAGAACTATATGCAGTAAACTTGTAACTTAACAATGGAGCACTTGGGAATTATGCAAATGCATAACACAATAATGACAACAATGGTGGCACGCAGTACTTAGCTAACGGGCTAGCGACTGCTACTAAGCCCCAGCTGCACTATACTGTATATTTGCTGTTTTTATTTGAAACAATACACATTTCTACCTTTTTATTCTGAATACTTGAGCAACAATATAATACACATAAAGATGTTGTGATGTGCACTTGTCCCTGAATACTTGCATTAATAGGCTGCATACTTTCCTTCAATCATTTCCCAATAATATTTAATCAAGCACTGCTTTCACACTTCCGTCCGCTCACAAACTGCAGAATGAATCATGCACACTGCAACAACCACACTCAACATCAGTGAAAAGGTCGCAATGTTCCCAGTAAGTTTGGTAATCAGTTTGTTGCATCTATTGGTCATACTTTGCAATGGTATACTTTTTCCATTTAACCAGGGAGTATCCTGGAGACAGACATCTTAATTTGCAAGAGACCATTGTGTTCTCTGTATTTTGCAATGGGCTCGAGCGCAAAATGGTGAAGACGCCCTGACCTGGGTCACACAAACATTTGAAATACTTTGACTCCTCAGATAACATGATACCAACAGTAATCAAGACGTTTACTGCGGCGTAAAGGGTGGTATTTTAACTGCAGATACAGTATGCGGGATGCTGTATGCTCTCCCACTTTGAGCAGAGCCATGTTAAGAGTGCTTACCTTGGACCAGTTGATCCTCTTCATCACTGACTCAGGTTTGTACGTTTTCTTGGGCTCCAGTCCATAAGGCAGTTTGATGACGGGCGGGGCCGGGGGCGGAGGGATGCCAGGTCCTCCGGGGAAGGGCGGGGGAGGCGGGGGCCCGCCCCCCGGTGGCGGGGGAGGGGGCGGCGGTCCGAAGCCCGGTGGGGGTGGGGGCGGGGGCGGGGGTGGCATGCCGCAGTGTTGGGGCGACGGTCCGAAGCCCGGTGGGGGAGGAGGCGGAGGTGGCGGGGGAGGGGGCGCGGCTCCACCGGGAAGGGGGGGTGGCGGCGGGGCTCCTCCCGCCACGGGCCCGGCAGCAACCTGCAGACAGGGAGCAGAACATCAGGAGCAGGCCAAGTAGTGCCCCCTAGTGTTCCCAACACAGAGTGCTGAAAACAGGGCGCAGACACATACATGGCTGGACATTCCAGCAGACTGTGGCTTTTCATAGTCAAACAAAGGATTCTCAAAGTGTACCAACCCCCCTTTGTAGACAATATTTCCAATCATTTATGTACAAATTGCTAACAACAATGGCATCTTCATGGAAGAAGATTGCGGTATGAAGACACTTGTAAGAGAAACGACAGGTTTGTGCGGACACAAAAAAAGGCGAGAGAGAGTGTCTAGACGGAAGTACGCTCAGGGTTCGTTTTGGGTCAGCTACGATGTCATTTATGTCCGTGTGGACCCTGCGGACGTCCATCCGCATACTTGCACTGGCCTTTACAGAGTGCACCTGCCCAGTCAGCCGTGCGTAGGCAGTGTACCTCGGTAGACAGCGCTAAAAGAGTCGGGAAGCAGAATGTGCCGGGCTCAACGGCGTCTTCTCTCGCCCTGCTCCATTCCCCGTTTCCCTGGGGCCCCCGTCTCTGGGCGACACGGCGGGATGCGCGTGCTCCTGAAGGTCAGCGCCCGGAGGAGCCGTCGCGGGAGAGCGGGTCGGCCGCCGCACGGGGAGCCTGGGACCAGCGTTAAACAGGCTGACGTGTAAACGCGATAAATGGCGCTCGGCAGAGCTGGCACCAGGCTGCGTGTGACATCCCTCCCCCATAGGGGATGTCCCAACACTGAACGGCACTCAGGAGTGTGCTCTAGGGGATGTGGGGTGTGATGGAGAGGTGTTTGGGTGTGGCCCAAGACACTGAAATCAGCATGGAGACTATCATTATCCTAAAAGTGACGATTATTATTTTAGGCATGAAGGGCCTTATTTATAAAGACCTTCATCATGCGCAATACCAATAACGTAACCACTGGTTGTGTTTTAGGTTTTGTGTGTGCTAAACAATTTTGCACATTCTAAAGGTCTGAGTAAGTCAGACCCTAAATGTACTGCATTTGTGCAGTTAACAGTTAAACAGAGTGCTGAGGCGATGGTCTTATATGAACTCTAACAGCAACATAGAGAACGAAAGCACATCTTCCCCAGCACATCTGAGCTGCACTGTGCTCTGGCAGTGTGCAGCGGCTGTCAGAATCGACACGCCGGACTGGTTCCTCCAGGAAAGCGGCTGCCGACCCCGCGACCCCGGCAGCCGGAGCGCGGCTCCCGGCACGGCCCCTCAGAACTGCGGCGGGACGGCACTTGAAGTTCTGCCTGCGGTAACGATACCACCATCACGCTCACTACTTCTGTTCATGCATCGTGTTCAAGCACAACGATCGCACCCATATAAACAGTAAAAAAGTTGGAATACTATTGAACCAATGGAAAGTTACGTTTAAAACGGTACATCTCCCCGTGGTAGAGACAAGCAGTCTTATTGGTCATATCATGAGGGCAGAGCATGATAGGTAAGGCGACGTGTGTATCGTCTCTGCTTCAGACGGAAAAGTCTTTCCCTTTCCCCACAAAGGAAAAACAATTAAGCAGAAGCCCGGGACAAAATTAAACACATTACTGATAAGATAGAGAACAGCAGTCTCCAGACAGGTACACACTGTTAAAATAGCACAGTGCTATATAAACAGGTATTTATGAGCTTGATAAGGGTACGGGGACAGTTTAGAAATAAAACGTATGTCAATTAGAAAGAAAGAAATAAAGAAACGATAGGTTCTGACCATTCCATGATTAGAAGCTAATCTCTCTTCTGAAACGTATTATGCGTTTTTGTTCCACGACATTAAATAAAAGCAAATTTCTCATTTAAAAAAAGCCAATTCCAGCCCCCCACAGCACCCCCCCAGCACCCCCCCACCCCACTCTGGCGCTACGCGACTAATTTGGGATGAGTTATTCTTCTCTGAGCAGTACGGAGCGTTTTAGTGCACAGTTATACCGGTGGGTAGTTTATTACAGGGGGGAAATTAAACGGTGTAGCGGACCCAGTCTTTCAGCAGGCACCCCATTCCCAAGAGCAACCCCCGCCCCCTATGGTTGCGCATCTGTCAATCTCCAGCCCGTTACAGACGTTTTCTCTTTTAAAATTAATATTAGGCAATGGAAGTAAATTAGCTGGTAAATTAAGAGTGCCGTAATTTTTATTTATTTATTTATTTAATATTTGTGGCCCTCGCACACGCATCCCCCCCCAACACTACCCATAAATCAGCAGCTCCCCCTCTCCGCACATGCCCTCTAGGCACGAGTAGCTTGCCCCGAGTGGGCGCAGTCGCCTCCTGTGCCCCCGTTTGTGTCGATGTGGGCAAATCTTTTTCTGATGAGGCTCGCAGTCCACGCCCCGGCCATTGATTGCTGGTGGCTGGGGCCAGGGAGGGGGCGTAGCCGACCTCCGAAGGGCTCTTGGCTGCCGCCGCCCTCCCTGGCCCCTTTATTTGGAGCCCTTGTTCGAGTGTGGAGGCAGAGCTCATCTTCAAAAGCAGAAGGGAATATGAGCAACTCAACTCTGACTCTCGCCAACACTGTCGCAGCTGCGACAGTATAATTGACCAGGGACCGTCACGCAATTAAACTTCCCGATCACATCTCCGCTGAAGGACTGTGAAATTCGCTTATAAAAGTCGGCTTATTAAAGTCGCGCCGCTGGATTCAAATGCTTTTTTTTTTTAAAAGGAGTGTGTGTCCCCCCAAGCCAGAGGCCTCCGAGACCCATCCATATCGCGTGAAAGAACGGGACACACCCGTCTGCATTCGTCTCCGTTAGACAGGAATGGGGTGGAGGTTCCTTTTTCGCGCTCCCGTAACTGTGTGACGGACGTGAGCACGATCGGCTGAGCCGCCGCTGCCCGCTGCGCATACGGCTTTATAAATGCTAAAGTCTCTTCACTTCCGTTCTATTGGACCCTGGGAAGTAACACCCAGGTTTCAGGGCCTATTTTCCTGCCCTGTTACAGCTTACTTAAATCATGCTGCCACCTCCGTGGCTAATTTCATTTATTTATTGTTTATGTACTTGTTTTTCAAGGAAAAGTAAAGCGGAATCAAAATGTAATTACAGCAGCCAGAGGCTACATACCCCACTGCTGCTCTTCACCAAAATTGGATAGAAATTCACATGACAGGCAAGACGTCCCTCTTGTGAATTTATCAGCGCCTGTCTCCAAAGTGAGGGCAGTTAAGACTGCGGATCCGGGTTACGGACCCACGCCTAATGGAGCCGCCGCATTGCCGTGTCTGCTTCTGAATCTAGAACCAGTTTCAGGTATCAGCCTGGGACCGCGGCTCAAATATGCATCCCAAATCTTGTAACTCTTTAGATGCTGGTAAAATAAATAAATTAATAAAAAATAAAAAAACCTTGACCCTGGATTCTGCAGATTTTCAACTAAACCAAAATCTGACCCGATACCGTATATCACGTAACATACGGAAAGTGTCACATGATATACTCAGATTTTGGTAAGTAGTTTTGGCACTCTGAAGGAACTTTATGGGCATCCAGAGGATTAAACTACTTAAAATAAATATTTAACCCGGGTGAGGCGCAGTGGCCGAACCCACACCCTTATGAAGTGGCGGGGTGGACCGCCGGTGTGTCTCTGTGCAAGTCGCTTAATGTGAGGTCACACTAGAAGGAGCCCCAGGGGTCAAACAGAGGTCAGAGTGCTAGCAGGAGGAAGTGTCTATGGTACTAAAAGAGCGAGCGAGCGAGCGAGCCGGAAGCATGCAGGAAGATCACCCACCTTGCCTTCAGCTTCTCTCAGCAGTCTCTGAGTCTCAGTGAGCGCGTTTCTCTCGCTAGTTAACTGCACAGACACACAGATAAACACACAGACAAAGCAACACATACAGATGCAGGTTAGGCACACAGAGAAAAGAGGATGGCGAGCGTGCTTGCTTTGTTATTGGCCCGACACCCGCATCGGGGAGGAAGCGAGGAAGCAAACCCATCTGCGTTAGGAGGCACGAGGTGTTACACAGCGGCAAAGCAAAGTTTCTGTTAAAAGCACTTCAGGACAACAAAGCAGAGGACAAGCATAGATGACATCATGGCAATTATAGAGAGATTATGCTTTGGCAAGGAATTGCAAAATAAATTGGCAGTGTCACAGATAAAAGGACAATCTAAGTTAATTTATTGCCAAAATTGCTACATTTTAGTCCATAATGAAGTGTGAATTATTCCAAAAAATTGACAGTCAAAAAAATAAAAATAAAAATAATAAAACTCACAGGGGAATTAAGTGTTTGTCACATTCAAGAGAGTTCTGGGATATGACTTATCAGGTCCGTAACTATCCTTGGGCAGTTATGTAATAAAATAACTGCTATGTTTTATATATATCATACTTTTAAAATGGCAATTAATACAACATTGGCAGAATTTTGAGTTCCTGAATTAGATAAATAAATTATGGCCAAGCACTTCATATGAACGTTTAGTATCGAGTCCATGAAGATTAAAACTTTATTTGTAAGTAAACATACTTGAGAGTTACTTTCATATTTCATTCCACATATGAAGAATCTACCAAGGCAGTCTTCCCATGTACTACTGTGAAACAATATTGATCACAGCCAAACGTCTTTGGAACCTTAAGCAATAGGAAATCTCCCTCGTTTCCTCCTTGTTTTTTAAATATTAAACAGTCATTGGATTTAATATCAACTACGTTTTAAAATGAACTATGCTCTGTTTGAATTCTCTTTCGATGACCTCGCTGCTGAGAATGAGGGAAAAAAATAGCCCACAAAAGTCTTATTCGTTTACATGACAAATCACGGGTGGTTCCTAAAGACCCAGCGGGAGCCGTATTAAAGATGAACCAGGTGTAATGTTCAAGAAACTTCCAGAAAGGGGACTCAATAAGGACCTCTGTCCAGAAAGCAGATAAATACTCTTAAGTCTTGTGATACTTAAGGTAATGGAGCTTTTTGGCGGGAATACAGCTAGAGATTATAGTGAGAGCAGAGCACAGCCCCATGAACGCCTCCATTTTTTGGAAAGCTGGTTGGCCAGTTGGAATCATTCGGCATAGACCGTGGCAGGGCAGTTCAGTTCTACCATCTCAGGGCCCGTTCAATAAGGCCACGCACACACACTATATGGCACAATATGAGAGTAAATAAAGCCCCACACACACTATATGGCACAATATGAGAGTAAATAAAGCCCGCCCACACACACACACACACACACACACACACACACACACACACTATATGGCACAATATGTGAGTAAATAAAGTCCCCCCCTCCACACACACTATATGGCACAATATGAGATTAAATAAAGACATACACACACACACACACACACACACACACACACACACACACACACACACACACACACACTACATGGCACACTATGGGGGTAAATAACGCTACACACACAGTAGAGTGAATGTGGCATACATATAGATTGGAATACAGCAGTATCTGATCAAATGGGAACTCTGTAATCACTACTATAGGACGTAGTATAATGTATACATTTTATACATAAATTCTACAAAAGAATATGCATTCTTTTTTTATAATATTTTCCCCAGCAGGAAAAACGCAGCCATTGCTAAATGTTGGAAGTCAAAGAGCAATAAAACGTCCCTTGCTCTGTTTTTTTATTTGGATAAAACAGCTTGGCTGAAAAACACCCACATTTATAAATTGGGTCGCCTTCAAATCAAACGTCTCTTCAAGAGTGACGCTTGCTGGCGCTCGCTTTTAATTGTTGAATTTAGAGTGTGGCGGGCCACTAATGCCTTGCATCGTGGTAACATTGTTCTTACTTCACAACGTACAGATGAATCGCACCTGTTTGTGAAAAGTTAATAAATGTTGATAAAGGTCAGAAAAATTGAAATGAAAATCATCGGATATTGGTTGTTCACCATGGCCCCTGAAAGGTGCAACTTGGCATAATCTAAGATTTGACCTCCAAGAGCTACTTAGAAAGCATTCAATAAAACAAATACTGTGGAAATGGACCCGACACACTACTTGACTTAAGGTGTTAAGCCAAAGCACGGTTTCAGCATACATCCAGTTTCGAGCAGCACCACGAGTTGCCTGGAGGCCAATTAAACCAGGTGAATCGGGGCTTCAATCATGTGATGAGGGTTTAGGGCCCCTATAAAAACCCCACACTATAATGAGGTGGAGCGTTGGAGAACGTGACTGGCGTGCGCCCTCCGGGGCCCACATGAAGGCAGCGATGGACAAGGTGACTTCCCCGTTCCTGATTTAATCGCGGAGCTGGAGCAAGCAAAGAGGCGCGACGTCCACCGCTCGACAACACTGCTTACGCACTCCGCAATTCACCGCGAGCCGAATTCCGCGCACCGCCTCCTCCTCTTCGGAATAACGCCTTTCCTGCGTTTTCCTTCTTTTTTTAAATACTGCATCTCCCCAATGTTTACACGCATGAACTTGCTGGATGTGATCAGAACGACGATCAAACGTGCACATCAGAGACTCGTTTCTTGGGTCCAGAAGCTGAGAGACCGTCAGAGTGACAGACATTCATTAAAATTCACCAGCTTGCAGACAAAGGTGAAGAGTGTGGAGATATGAAACTTATGTGCTTTAAACTCACAAGGCCTCCTCGTCTACTGGAATGAGCAGGGCTCAATCTTCATTCATATTTAATAAAGAAGAGGATGCGACTGAGCATCTTTGAAGATCAAACTATGGATCTTCACATGGGAATATCCCATGGCTCTATAACACCCCGCTAATGAAATGTCGTCGAGCGAGCACTGTGTCGAGGTAGTGTCTGGGCCACGTTACGTCAATCGGAGAGGTCTTTTTTTTAAATCGCCGGCGCGACACAGAGATGCGTTTTTATGTAGAGGCGCAAAAAAGCAACGTCGCAAATTTTTTTTTTTTTAACTCCTGTGGAAGTTGTCCCTTGATGCATTGAGAGAGTAAGTTATCGTGTTTTTTTCTAGTCATTGGCCTTTCCATCAGTATCTATCCTTATTTGACATCCCGGTTAAAATGCAAGTGTTGTTTTTTTATTCACATTTTGGTGAACTTTGTAAAACTGTATAAAAAACGTGATGGCGGCACACGCAGCTCAGTCATACGGCTACAGAAGGGGCCAGAAAAAGATGGAGTGTTCCAAATGCTAAAGGGCATTTGAGACTTTGAAAGACCTTTGTTTTTGGGGAGAAATATACAGTGGGAATAGGTAAATATACAGCTCGAGTGATGTGGAAAGAATGCAGCATGTTCTGCATTGCATGTGTTTACAGTACAATGTCATCATATCACAATACCCACGTTATCTTTTACAATGCCACAATATGTCTCCGACTGTAAAATAAGCAATGACCCATTGTGTCCACATGAATGCAGCTAGTACCGAGCTACCCTACATTCGTGGAATTACCTGTAAGAGTGCTGCAGTGTTTATGTAATAGACTGCATTGCAAGTACTTGACATTCAGTCCTATGTTTTCGAGATGGAAATATGTCTATGGAAGGCTATAGCAGTAAGTCGCGGTGTGCGCCCTTGTGTCACGGTTAGGTGTCGTCTATGCAAATTAAACGGGTGCACGTCACCGCCAATTTTGATTGAACTGCGTCTCCTTCAAAAGCAAGAAGCTATTTCCCTTTCCTTCTGCTGTGACAACAAAGGAAATCTGATGCGAGTGAAAAAAGCTCAATTTGACCAAGAACGCGTCTGCATCATGCAATAAAACGTGTACCATTTCTTTCTTTGTCTTTTTAGCAATGCTAATACTCTCAGGGAGCTAAGCGCAAAAGAAAAAGGATTGATATCGATATCCGTGGAACAGAGAGCATGGAAGCGCTTCCCTGCCAATGGAAAGCCTGTTAAGGCTAAAGGCTCCCAGGCCTTCACTTTGATTGCGCCTTCAGAAAGCAGGAAGTGAAACCTGGATTTGCCGCACAACCGTTAGAAACGTTGAAAACCGCATTTCTCTCCAAATGCGGAGCGGTGAGGAGACAAGCGTGGGGTGAGAGATGAGGGTGCGAATGAACGACACCCGGTGCGGGTCAGACGTGTGAAACGGCACCTGGATATAATCGCCGCAAGGCCCAGGGGGTTAAAGGGACTCAGGAATAGGCGTGGTCGAGGTTAGCGGTCAGGCAAATGATGAACGGGTGTTTGGCAAAGAAACCAGATAACACGCGGTCAGATGAACCGCCGGGCGGTGGGCAGGCAGCAGGAGGGGACAGCCCAAAAATGAACTGTGGGCCGGCCGGTGGGCGGGGATGCAGGACGCGGGCCAAGCTGGAGTCAGGAGTCAGGGCCGTCGTGGCTCTTTGCCATCTAGCTGGGAATATAAGGCAGGTTGAACTGACATGGGCTTTAATGGGACTGACTTGTATTGAGAAAAGTCCGGGGGACAGAGGAGAGGTAAAATGTGCACATGCAGTGCGAGGAGGGAGCTCACCTATTCCCCGTTTCGACAGATCGGGTTTTAGGACGCACTCTTAGCTTAGATTCGGTTCTAAAAGCTACCCCCTTGTCTCTGCGCAGTATTAAATCATTCAAAAATTGGGTTACGGAGGAAATGGCCGTCATTTTCAGGGGAAAGAAATGTTTGCGCGAGGGCCAGAAAAGAAATGCGACCCATCTTCACGATGATACAATTGTATCGTACAGGCCGCAATGCACCAATTCACACACTGCAACAATGGGACACATTTTGGAGAGAAAAATGCTGCTTTATCACATTTAATAATCTCAGATGTCTGAAAATACCCACTCAGAGCAGTTTCATCTTTGTGATTAGGGAGTCAGAAGGCTTTGACTCGACTAAATGAGCATATTCCTTCTCCTAACAGCCGTCCCCGAGGCCTCTCACCTCTTTATAAAAAGTAGACGGCACCACAGCTCCCTTAGACATAATGAGATAAGTGCTTTAGGCCTGGACCCATTCGCCCATTTCAGTTTGGATTCATACTAAGATGTAATAAACACAATCCCTCTATCCCTCTCTATGTCTGTCTGTGAATCTGTAAAATCAACTCGCTCTAAACAATATATATATATACTTTACGTAGAGGGCTTTTTCCCCCACAGTGTACGTTATTCAAAGACATGGGTACTACTTAATATTAATATGGCTGTCAGCACTCTCTCTCACTCTCTGTCAAAATGTGCATTGAAAGAGTTCAAATCAATGTGCAATGTGTTGTGTTGTTTGGCATCAAACATACAAGATGTATTTATATACACGTGCAATACTGGAGCTTATAAAACATTAATGGGCCCGTCTCCGGCGGAAGGTGCGGCAGGCCGCTACGCCACGCCCAGTGCGAGAGACGCCGCCCGTTACCTGCGTCTGTAGGGTGTGGTTCTGCGCCTCCAGCTCTTTGATTTTCTCCTCATGCTTCTGGAGCTCGGCCTGGGCCTCCTGCCGGGCGCTGAACTCCTCGTCGAACTGCGAACCGCCGGCAGAAAAGACGAGCCTCAGAGCCTGGACGTCTCCAGTGGCCCGGAGACCGCCATCAAAGGCCTACGCTTCTCGTGTTTACACTCCCTCTGGACTACCGAGGCACCCCTGATTGTGTTAGGGGGTTCTGGGGGCACGGACTGGCAACTGCTAAAGTGTGCTTTGCTCAGAAAAGCATTGCCCTGGGCTGACAGAACCAGACCCATTCGACCCAGTCCGCACTTCTGTATCCAACACCACAATAACATGGAGGATACCGTGAATATGAGCAACTGGAGAATATTAACGGCTCACTATAAGAAAACTAAGTAATTATGTGACATTTTATCTCATTTGTTCAGAGTTGAAATTATCTTGTTTAATGTACAGTATACTTTTTTCCATTTAAAATGAGTTAGTTTTCCATTAGGCCTGAGTAAAGAATTTAATTAAACATGCAGCTGAAGTACATCTTCTGTGTCTCAATCTCAACATCTCTCCAATCTCACAGTCAAAACACATACATTCACATTCGCCAAAAGAGGTCATAATTTCCCCCAAAACTGGAAAACATTTCTCTGGAGAAGCCAGCTGTTTGGACTAAACTAGAAGGTTCTGGAATAGTCTGTACATATTTTAGCTCGCTCAGTGGGGCAAGAACAGCAGTGCTCTGAAGCTCCAGCATTGATCCCTGTAATACTGATACAGATCATGTACTCCTGCTGCCAGCCATTGATCTGAGCACGGCAATCTATAACCTGTCTCTCCACTGCGGGGGAGAACGTGGAGGCACATCAGCGCTCCAGGAGGATGATTTATGGCGCTTACCTTTTTGGAAAACTCTGCAGCCTTCTGCTCGCTCTCTTCTACTTTCGCTTTATCAACACACTGGTCTGTATGTAAAAAAAATAAAAAAAGAATGTCAAAAATAAGCAATGAGTACTGGCTATTTGGTCCACGGCATGAAATTTTGAGTGGTCAAAATCCAGATTGAACTTAGAAACGAAGATAACCGAAAGCAATGAGGTTATAAAAGCACGAGCAAACCGTGTGTGTGTGTGTGTGCACGAGCAAACCGTGTGTGTGTGTGTGTGTGTGCACGAGCAAACCGTGTGTGCGTGTGCGTGCGGGTGGGTGGGTGAACCCGTCTGTTATTTTTCAGTGCACTTTCCTCAAGAGGATTACACTCCATTCTGCAGGTTGTAATGTGATTTGCACAAAAATGTACAATTGGAACATTTGTTTTCAGCTCATTAAAGTGAGATGAAAAAAGGAGGCAAATTTATTGTAAATTGTGTTTTCAGGAGAAATCTGAAAGAAAAAAAAAAACTTTTAATGAGGCTTTGTTGACAAGTTTCAGAAGTGCTGGTGACACAATCCAACAGGGACAATATGTTTGAGATCACACATATTCCGTTACCTTCCCTCCCGCAGAAACTAACGATTGTACGTATCATTTTGAGCAAGGGGAAGTTACTTTTTTTTTCTAATTACTTCTCAACCCAAATGATGACGGATGAACCCAAAGCATGCGAACCTGGAGCACTCTGCTTTATGAAACGGGATTTCGCAAAGACAGGCAATAACAATAATGTATTATTTATGCATAATTAGTACACCTTATCTAACATGACTAGCAGCTGCAGGTGTCTCAGCTCAGCATCTCATGGGACGGCAGGAAAATAACGAGTGAGACGGCTGGCGCCGGACTAAATCTCTCATAGCGGAGATGTGTGGCTCTGCTGCCGCGTTCGCTTGAACAGGGAAGAGTACCTGGGTCCTGTAAAGTCGAGCTGAGAGCAAAGTTAACCAGAAAACAACACAGTAAGCAAAATATTGTGAAAAAAGACGCCGAGACAATGCTTTTGACATTGTTTTGGGCGGAAAATTTGAAATCGAGACGTCATCTTGCGAAAAGCTAGTAAAAATATAGTTGTGAATTTGCTGCACAGCACTGTTTGATCATGCTAAAGAAGCTCGACTGAAGATTAAGTCCCCAGTGTGGATCAGTTTTGCTCTACAGGAACTGTTCTTGTAGTGCAGGGATTTTTAAATAATGTTAGGCCAGTCTTGAGTAGATTGGATTCTGGTGTCTACGCTGGTTTTTGTTCTGACATTATTTGGTGGATTTAAATTTCTTCATTTTTTATTTTCACTCCTATATTGGAGCACAGTAAAAAGTTTTGACCCTGGATACAAGTGCAGTACACATTCAGGTGAAATAAACGATTAGGCTAATTAAACGGTTCAGAGTGAAAGTTGACGTGAGGTGGCAAACAGATCAGCCCCCGCCGTGTGCACCCGTGTCCAGCGGTGTGAGAGAAATGGGATCATCACGAGAGCGTCGGAGATGCCTTGCGGTTTTCCGTGCTCGGATCCGTCACGATCCAAGACTTCAGGATTAGAGCGGCTTGGGGGCTGTCTAACAGAACAGAACAAACGCGGCCGGGCTGGACGAGCCCCGAGAGACGTACCGACCAGGAGAGTCAAGTCCACATCCAGCCGCTCTCTGTACCCGAAATCAGGGTCCATCCCGCTTCTGTGCAGCACCACCTGGGAGATGCATTCTTCAATCACCTTGTAGTACTGGGGCCTGTGGGGAGAAGGAGGGACACAGACTTGTCACCAAGGATTTCACACCTTCTTCTCAAGGAAAGGTATTCCACTCATGACTTCCACTGTGTTTGTACACTTCGTTTTCATATGTCAAATAAGATATCGTGTAGCCTATATTCTATCTGTTCACCTGTCTCCCGTTCCCATCATACTCTTGACAGGGCAGAGAATGTGGCGTGGTGAATTTCATCCCTGTAATCTCTGTGACCTTCACCACGCAAGGTGACTACAGAACCGAAGCTTCCACTCCACGTATAATTCACCATCATCTTTGCCAATTAAGGGGACCAATTAATGCCTGGACAGAAATTTAATCAGTATCTAAACTGAGTAATTAAAAGCACAATGTAATAAAAACAGCACAATGGGAGACAGAAAAAAGCAACGCTATCCTTGAAAGTTAGAAGCACATCTCTGTTTATTTTTTTATTTTATTTTCAGACTTCGGACACACAGCACACGTTCCTGTGTGACCTTTCCCACTTAGATTATCAATTTTAATTGCAAGTGACATTTAGCAAACACAATGTCAACTGAAGCCGAGCTTCATAGTGCCAAATAATTATGTTCCAAGCATGACCTTGACCGGCTCTAGCAGACATGCACTTTTGAATATAGAAATGTGTGGCCCCCCACTCCAGTCCCCCACCTCAGCAAACGTAGGTTGCATTTTAATGGTTGCGACCAATTAAAAAATTTTTATTTAATTTCCCTGGTGCAAATCTTCACCTGAAGTTGTGCAATACTATATTTGCTGTTCTTGGACAGAGCAGAGGTAGTTAATTCTCAAAAATGTTTTTTCTTTTTTTTTAATTGACTAGTAATTAAAAAATAAGTCTCTCTAAGTAATTAAGTCTCATTTAATATCTCGTATTCCTCATTTGAAGAACCCAGTAACAGTTAATTAATTTACATGTCACACCAGTATCACATCTGGCATTACACGTGTCCATTACTGCCAGTCTATCAATGGAGTAGCGCAGCTGTAACCAGTCCCCATTACTGAGCGCGCACCAGGCCTAACCTACAGAAAGGCACTTGACCTGGATTCCGTAAATATACGGCAGACTCAAAATGTGTCGAACGTGAGATGCGTCAGTCGCCCTGGATAAGAAAGCCTGCCGAGCAAATACATACATTAATTTGAATGTAGCGGTGCGGACATGTGTCTTGGCGGGAGAAAGGGACTGGCTTTGGAAAGATAGAGATTCAGAAGAAGACGCAGATCGCTGTAGGGTTGCAGCGGGTCTGGAGAGAGGCACGATCTGTGAGCTTCCGTCCTTTTTTTAAATGGATTGTGTAATTAAAACCTATGGGTCACTTGCAGAGCAATTCTGTGCCACTTAAAAGCTGATTTCTGTAACGAGGCCACGCTTCTCTGGGAAGAGAACCTCAGTTTTCCGGGGCTGCGGCAGGGGGCTCCGCTCAGCAGTTATTTGGTTGATGTATTTTCCCGTCTCACTTCAATTCTTCCCACTAGAGTTTATTTTTTCTCTCTCTCTCTCTCTCTCTCTCTCTCTGTGTCTCACAAACCCTTCTAAAAAATTATATTGCGTCTTATTGGCACAAATTCACAATGTACAGCAATGCCAAAGCAACAGCTGTAAATTCGAAAAATACAAAATGTGTCACATATCACATATCTCTTCACTGAGCAAAACACTGCTACTGGATTACTCAGCATTGCATCTGGCCTTTGGGTGTTTGTATTTAAAAGACTTTCCTACAGTGTAGATGCTAAGGTGCTCTATATACACATGTTTTGCTGAAAATGGAGGGAAATGGAAAGATGGTCTAAATTCGTAGCGGCAGAAATCCCTGGGCACTCGGTCCTCTCCAGTCTAATTTTGACTGTAACTCCATGTATCCTCCTGTTTCTGACTGACACTAAGAGCACGGCAGGGATCCTCAGATGTCTGAGATCACAACAAGGCCATGCTGCGAAAGAGGAAATCGCCGATTGTTAAAAGTGAGCGGTGTGGTTTTTTTATATTGTTCCTTCTTTCTTTTTTCTTTATTTTTTTGGAGGGAGGTTGTGTAGTTCGCGGGGCTCAACTACATAAACGGTTGTCCTGTAGCACACTTTAACATCTGAGTTATCCACAGCAATCTGTAAGACTCAATCGGTAGGCTACATACTGCGTGTTTACAGATGTAATTTCAATAGAAGCCCTTCTCTTCGGACAGCGTTCCCAGATTAAAGCATCAGATATTTATTTGATGGAATTAATAATAAATATACTAACTTTGTTCTTGGTCATTTCATTATTCATTGTGTTTCTTTCACCGTTATGCATCGACCTGAGTGGCTTGTCTAAAAATAAGTGCTTCAAAATGTGTTTGACTTCGGGAGGTGTGGTGCCAGGGAGGGAAGGTGTGGTGCCAGGGAGGGAGTTGGGGTGCCGCCCTCTGCTGGACGGCAGCCTCATGACACGCAGGCAGAGGAACCAGCTGCTGCCTGTTAAATTAGCGCAGCGGGGGGTTCCCAGGCCAGAGAGGAGCGACTCGTCTAACTTAACCACCGAGAAGAGAGGACTGTTTTGGCTTTTGTGGTACGCGGTACTCATTTTGTTTCCGTTTAATTATAGAGCAACTTAATCACCCTTTTGTGTTGTTTTCTGTCTGTTCACCCCGGACACAGGTTTAATACAAATGGCACGCTAACTTACCCTTCTATAAACTTTAATTGTAAAGTCTACACTGCATCTAAGCATCTTCCTTGGCATAAAGGTCATGTTCTTATATTATTTAACATAAATCAGGCAGCTGGAATATGTATTTATAATGCAGCAATATCAAGTGAATCAGCTAAGTGGACGGTTTTGAATTGTGCGAGAGGCACATCCTCTAGTCGCACTCATACAAGCACAGTGAGAGAGCCTCGATTAACCTTACAAAATCAGGAGAGAAACTAGGAAAACACACCCGTTTACACAAACAACTGGGCTTCTTTCATTCATTATTCATTTGTTGCACTATTGACTGTGCATGCCGTTGAGCTATCTATGTGTGGTGGTACAATTATTTTCATCCATTAGTTACAAGGTGGTTTAGCCCCGATTTAAAAGGACCCCCTGACTCAATGGACCGTGGAGGAATTTAAAATGTATGCTGCATAGTGTTAGGTCTGGGCTAGAAGTGACTGAATACGAACATTTATTATTTACGTATGCCTATGTGTAAACACGTTTAAGCAGGAAGTATTTCTTGATATGTGTATCTGGTTGGTTAAGATTGTCATGATGTTGGTCATAAGAATAATAATATCATAACGGTCACCATTTGACAGATGATGACATAATGTAGGCCATGTACTATTGCCTTTGTGTTGCTTTATTGTGACATCTGGATTTATTTTTCTCCCATGTACCCACTGCATGACACTTCCTAATACAGTTAAAATCCAGGTCAACCAGTCTATTTCCGTTCCATGTTTATTTTGTTGATATACATCTCACAAAAGAGCCTGCCTTTAAATCTCGAATGTTCCGCACGGAATAACCACGGAATCACATGATTTATATGCATGAACCGGGAGAGATAGATTGCGTTCAGCGTGTCGCGTTTGCCCGCTGGTGTCGAGTGAGCAGCGAGAGCCGGACTGAATGATTTTTTTTTTTTTTTTGTAGCGGAGGCGCCCGGCTTGCGACTGTCACTGACGCGCGCCAAATTATCATCTCAATAAGCCGTCCTATTTTCCCTGTCGTGCGCGGCCCACAGCTGGGCAGAGATAAGGGAGCGCGGCTGACCCAGAACTGTCAGGACCCGCAGAGGAGGCAGAGCCTGGCCCCCACGCTGTCCTTCACTCTGTCCCATCCAATCACAGTGCCCGACAGAACCGTCGCCATTTAATTGGGCAGAGCTAATGCTCTACTACCCGTGTCTCCGGTGCAGCGCGATTTTGCTTAATTGTTTAATGGTGACGGTCAAAAACAAGTCATCTATTACCCATCCTTTAAAAACGAGGGCAAAACTGATGGTTACTATTGTATTACATGACATTCTCTCCATTATTGAAGACAGTTTTATGAAGCCGGTATTATTAATCTTAGTATGATGATTTTTATTAGTGTTATCAGTAGTAGCAGTAATAATAATTATAGCTTAGCTCCACTCACCCTAAAGTCACATCCCTTTCTCTATTGTGCACTGAGTTACTGAGTTATTATGTTTCTAGGAAGTGGGAGAACATAGTTAGTTAGCTACCCTCGGTTTGCTACATGCAGGCTATTCATTTGTGGATATAACTGTCAAGCTGCAGGTATCACACCCAAAAGGTCAAAAAAAAAAAAATTACATTTCACTCATCAAAATACAATCATTCATTATCACTTTTATATGTGTTTAATATTTTATATCATTATAGTGGCTAGACAGTAAAGGATATCTTCAAGAGAATAACTACCAATTCATCAGTTAGCATATTTTAGACTTGTTAAAGCTAGGTATTAATGTATGGCCTCATGACAAGGTCTGTAATAATCAGTATTTCACTGGAATTCTCGACAGCAAATTTAAGCCATTATCAAAGATACCATTTGAAATATATCTGTCCACTTATCAGAATGTGATGTGTCAGTTTCACATTTTGAGAATCAATGCCCCATGTATTAACCACATACATTATTACACTGTCAAATGTTCAAGGATTAGTGTCATAACTTTGTGATACAGAACATCCTGAGACTTAACCGCTGCAGGTAGTAACAGTACCTGTAGCAAACAGTCCTGTACCAAATGTACCGATTGCAAGGAATCATAAAAACTATTTTTTTTGAGTTTTTACTTGCACCGACGTTTTTGTGAGGCAGCAATTAAGCTCTGTTTCAATGGTTAAGCAAAATGAATCAGATGTTACCACCGAATCATCTAGTGCTGTGGCGAGCCAGAGGTCGGCACTTAAAAATCGCAGCGCAGCCTTTGAAACAAACTCATCCGCCTGTCGGTGTATCGGAGCTGGCACCTCAGCTTTCCCCGCATCTTTGATCGTCAGCCCATCTCCAACACCTGTGGACATGGCACTCTCTATCCACTGATCCGGTCTGACGGGAAGAGACAACATCACCGCACTTCCTTTCACCCTTCCCAAGGAGGCTTCGCCATCAAAGCTCAAGATGATCTTAAGAGTTATTTTTCATCTATATACCATAGATGTTATTTTCCAACAAGACGTTCTAATCTACAACATAATAAGACTCGCTGGTTCAAAGAACTTATGTTACACAATAGATGTGTGATTAAATGAGAATGCTGAACAGAGTAACCTGTGACAAACTATACGTAGAGCAGTGACGAATGTATGTGGAATGGTATCTGGTTCTTCGCTCGGAAGAGGTGAAAATGTATTTTTAAAAGCATGTCTTTAATAACAACATGCATTTTTAATGAGTATTTGTAGTGATTTTTTTTTTTTTTTTTTTTTCTTACTGTCAGACTCGGGCCCTGGCGTCAGAGATGGGGACAGACAGGAATGCTGAGGGGGGATTTTCTGTACGAGTTGGTTAATGTGTTTTCTATTCCTCACTTTCTCCAACGAGCTGAAGAATACATTATTCATAGGTGAAAGTGAGTAGCAACTTGTCTATGGTAAACTATTTCCCCCTCCCCCTCCCTCCCTCCCCCATCTCTTTTAAAAAAAATATAGTTTCTTCCTGAAAAAGGTCTGACGCAGCAGGGAATTGATCGGCGTCCTCGCGTGCACAGACAGTGCAGTTTACTGATCGACACGATCGCACTGCCTTAATCGTTCTTGTCTATAGCCTCACGATTAAACGGTAAGAGGGGGGCACAGGGTGTTACGCTTTGATCCAGCAGCGTTTCAAAGGTCCCTTTTAAGAGGAGTTGTAAAATCATAATTGGCCATTCTCAACTAAAAGTGTGGCCTTCCTAGGGGCCTCGTCGGTCAGGTGGTTGGGCGGTGGGTGGGTCTCACCTGATGTAGTAGTCGTTCCTGATGAGTAGAAGATGCTGCAGGATGGACAGGAAGTAGTTCTCCGACCCCGTGTCTTTCACCATGTTGGATAGCAGATGGTAAACTTCGTTCATATCAGTGCACAACAAGTTAAGGGACACTGAATAATTTTTGAGTTAAAACAGAGCAAGAAAAAAACAACACAAAAAACAGTTAGCTGAGGTGCTCACATTGTGGATCGCTATCAAGAAGTCTGGCACATCAATAAGCACCCATCTCGGTTTGATCAAAGCTCAAGCTGCCGGCAACAAAGAAGGTAAATGTAAACCCCATAAAAGGAGTGAAGAAGAAGAGTTCTACTGCTTACAGTACACTAGGAGAAAAATAAAGCGCACACGCTTAATCTTGTCATGAAAAGGTGTTCCCCATCACGGTGACACACGGCTGTCAGAGAGGAGGCAGTGATATTCCACGCATTCACCTCCTGCTTTCCATCCTTCAGCTCCAAGTGCAGACATAATGATAGGGAATGCCCCCCCCCCACCACCACCACCACCCACCCCCATAAAACACAAGTATGATGGGGCCTGGGTTTCCTTTCCAATGGGAATTCATTATATTTGCTGGGTCTCCCACTCTGTAAAAGATGCAAATTGAGGAATTACTGTGAATGCGCTCTGAAAGGAAACCGCGTCCTTATTTTGCCCGTGAACATTGGGCTAAATTACGCAGAACTGAATACATTTTCTACCATTTCAACAGTCATATTGTCCAGAGCTCCATTTACACTATATAAATGCACAGTGACAAATCTGAACTCATTCAGTGGTGCCCATCTTTTTATGACTGTACATACAATGCGTTTCAAAATCTGAGGTAATTTGAGCGTGTGTGTGCGTGCGTGTGTGCGTGTGTGCTTGGAGGACAAGGGTTAGCGACGTTTCAAATAATCCATTTCTGCATGCAAAGTGTGTTGAATTGGACAAGACAATCTGAACTGTATGAATGTTTCAATAAAGTGAGTTTTAAAAAGTGTAAATATTTAATACAAGCAAAAAAAAAAAAAAGTTTCCTGTCTATTTGGCTCGGGGGCTCGGTAGTGTTTTTATTCCGACAGTCGCTGACCCTTGAAAAGGAAGCCAGCCAGGTGCCTGCTCCCGGGTTTCAATGCTCTACGAGTTTTCTTCTGCCGATGTGCCGTTTGACTCTCACTGTGCATTTTAAACCAATTCTGAGGCTCTGAATGCCAGTAATCCCTCAATATTCCTTTTACATTTTCCCCTCAATCAAGTATTCAGACAGGCCTCATCATGCATAACCAAAAGTTGTAATGATTTTAATGTATTTTTTGTTTCCCTATGGGGGCCTCCTTTCTGAAGAAGAGTAAACACAGAGTTTGGGGGCGGGGGTGGGGGGGGGAGGGTGAGAATTCGCAATAAACACATTCCCTCAAGTCTACCTGTCAGAGGCCTCCTTTCAAGGAGCGAGAAATTAATCAAATAGGCATGAATATTTAAACCTGCAATCATGAAAAATGTATTCGTCGATAGAAAATATTGCTGGAATCCAGTCCTCAGATTGGGCCATCACTTGCCCTTAGAAAAGAAAAGATGTGTTCTTAAACTTGCAAACGGTATTGATTATGTGTCCACCAATGAGTCTCTCCTGGGAGCACAGGCTACGGTATTTGATGTGGAAAATAGATGTTTTAACAGATGGAAATCATTGTTCTGTTTTTTTTAACAGCCATGTCTGTTTTTTATTCATTATTTCACAATTATGTCCACTTCCACAAGGCGGATTGCAGCTATTTGTCTTGAAAATGATCATAAATTGTCACTAGTGGCCGTCAACTCCAGCAGCACTAAATATTTAACAAAAGCATCCAGCGGTTCTGTTTTTTTTTCTCTACAGATTACACTATAAAGGGAAAAAAATATTTGAAAATACTTCAGACAATCTAGAGCTATTTCCACCCAATATTCAGTTACCAAGCTGTCAAACCATCCATTTAAACTCATAGAAAAAATAGTGGTTTATTCAAACTGTTTGTTTGGCTGATTGCAAAATTTCACATGGATTTCTGTCTTCTTGTTTGAAAGCCATGTAAAAACACCATAAAACGAAGAGCCTTCTTTAAAATCAGTGCACACGCAATGACGAGACGAGCAGACTGGAATAGCTCGCAGCATGCTAAGCGGGCCCTGATGAAAAATTGATTGCCATCATAATATGTAGCGTGCGTTTTGACAGTGCCTGTTGAAAGATTTACAAGTCGACTGTGGGCCGGCTGGAGAGCTTCCGAAGTCCGCGTAGCTGTGTGCATTCCGACGTTTCTATGGTCATCCCACAGGGAATACAGGCATCTGGTGCACTGCCGTGAGTTAGTCCGGCAGCTCCAGGTTTTCATACACGCACACCCACTCACCTATTTTATTTTATTTTTTTTAAAACATGCAAAGATGGAGAAACTACACCTCGGGGTCAAAATCAGTGACAGGGAAAGTTCCCAGTCTTTTATTTCCAGAAACGTGATGTAGCAGAAGACATCGACGAAGCACTGCAGTGACGCCGTTTTGACTCTCCTGTTCTGTATCGTGTATGGTTGAAAAAAGATTTAATTGTACGCCGATTGTACATTATAATGGCGCCAACGAGTATGCATGCAAAGTAGGCAAAAGGATTAAAATGAGTGGCAATTATATGTAATAAAGGCGCAAATGCGTAGAAATTGGGTGGAATCCTTGAGAAATCCAATCCCTGACCTTATGATGCCATGGGCTGAAATTTTTAATTTGCTTAACAACATGCAAGGGGATGTAACAGCTAATTAGGTCGTTTCACAGCAATGGGGGGCTTTAAAATGTTTTAACTTGTTACTTTAGTAATAAAGGTACTTGCAATTCCAGTGTTGGCCAATCAGAATAAAGGTATTCTGGGGGAGAATCAGATTGCAGCCCTGTCATTCGTGCCAGGTATTGAGGTAGGACACCGCCTTACCAGACTCGAAAAAGCTCTTAATTCAGCTCTGACTGGGAAATTCGAGGAAGACCGATCTGGATCACTTAAAACGCACACCTGCTGTTGGTTGTTTCTCACCTGCAGGAGTTGTTGGAAGTGTATTCGTTTTTAATGGAGGAGTCTGAGAAAATTTGCTTCCATAAGATGTTTAAATTAATTTCCGTCTTTAAAATAAATCAGTAATGTGGAGAAGTATTCATTTTTGTCACTCTAATAGAGTAATACGTTGTTAAATGGGCTAAGAACAATTAATCGAACAACTAATTAAGCCAAACTGAAAAGCCACCATGAATTTGTAAAATGCTTAAGGCACCATAAAAAATATGTTCAACAAGTGTACTTATACATATTAATTTCACAACGAAAGTATCAGATTTAAAAAAAATTATTCCTCAATTTGCAGCTCAAACAAGCCCAATTAACTGGAAACTCAGATGAACTGAATGGCAACATGTACTGCCTGGCCCGGGGATTCGATTTCAGAAACACTGTCATAGACAATGTATCGATATAGATCCTAAACTTCTCTAAAGGTCCACACTCCTAATACGCTGACATTTAAAGTCAAGTTGACATTTATTTCGCACGCAGAAGATCCAGCAAGATTTTTCTTCACAAGATGAGTGTGACTCACCTCCCCACACATACACTCAATACTTTCCAAACCACGCAAAGCTCATTTATCGTCATCCAGCACTTTCCGTCATTAAAACAAAACTCTTTTTAACGTTTACTTTTTGTTTGCTCATTAGCTCCAGCATGTCGGTAATTAAATGAGCTCTCCGATATCAAATTCTACAAGGACGAGCCTTGAGACAGAGATGCAATCCGTCAATAAGCTGCGTTTCCTCATGCTGTAGGAACCCGAGTGGAGCGCATGACGATTATTAACATTTACGCCACCGAGATGCAATTACTCTCACAACCGTGCGACCAAACGAGGAGCCTCTTGCTGTGCATCCGTGTATGTGTGTGTGTGTTTATGTGTGTGTGTGTGTGTGTGTGTGTGCGTGTGTTTGTGTGTGTGTGCGTGTGCGTGCGTGCGTGTGCGTGTGTTTATGTGTGTGTGCGTGTGTGTGCGTGTGCGTGTGCACGTGTGTGTGTGTGTGTTTATGTGTGTTTATGTGTGTGTGTGTGTGCGTGTGTGTGCGTGCATGTGTGTGTGTGTGTGTGTGTGCGCGTGTGTGTTTGTGTGTGCGTGTGCGTGTGTGCGTGTGCGTGTGTGTGTGTGTGTGTGTGCGTGCGTGTGTGTGTGTGTGCGTGTGTGTGTGTGCGTGTGTGTTTATGTGTGTGTGTGTGTGTGTGTGTGTGTGTGTGTGTGTGTGTGTGTGCGTGTGTGTGTGTGCGTGCGTGCGTGTGTGTGCGTGTGTTTATGTGTGTGTGTGCGTGTGCGTGTGTGCGTGTGCGTGTGTGCGTGTGCGTGCGTGTGTGTGCGCGTGTGTGTGTGTGCGTGTGCGTGCGTGTGTGCGTGTGCGTGTGCAGGGGAGAGGGGACATCCAGATCCTTCTATCTGCAGCAGGCAGATGGAAATGCTCCAAAAGAGAAAGAAACCCAAAGGGAAATGTTAAACCTGGTAACATTTCTCTTCCTGCTCCTGTACAACTAATGTTGTGGAGTTGAGGGCCATGAATAAACATGAGGGGAGGTGAGCCGCTACGGCGGTTCTGAGGTGAGATGTAGAGCAGTCGGGGGGGGGTGGGGTCAATCAATCACACAGCCGTGCCACTGCCTATTAATATTCATCGGCAGCCTGGAGTCACCTCGCCAGCGCCCAGACCCGGTCCGGCTGGAGAGGAGACGCGTATCCTGCTTCTTAATATTCATGAGCTGGCTCCTCCGCTGCCTTTCAGGAGAGCTGAGAGGCGAGCGGAGGGCCGGGGGGTAAGGGGGGGGGGGGGAGGTATTCCAGAGACAGAGAGAGAGAGAGAGAGAGCGAGAGAGAGAGAGAGAGGAAAACTGGGAGAGCGAGGGATAAAGACGGGGCAAGCACAACAGGTAGCGAATGTCAAACCGCCCTTGGAAACCGACGTGACCCGTCTCATTTGGGAAGCTGCTCAAGCAAATCGTTAATCAAGGTGTTTTTTTATTTATTTATGATTATTTATTTATATATTATCCCACTACAACAGGAACTGTCACTCTGTCGGACAAGGGTAGTGAAAGGCCGCTTCCACTCTGAGCTTTGTATGGGAGCGGGACTGTTCAGCAGTGACTGAGGCAAACAGTGTCTGTTTACAATGTCAGGCACGTTGTACACGCCTGAAACGTTCAAAACAACAGGTAGAATAATGCGGAGCCCAAGCCAGGTAAGGGTGAAAACAGTTTCCGTCCAATTATTGTCCATATCATTCAACAAGACTCAAACAGCGAGACAAAAACCTGTCAAATTTAACTGAGACATGAGAAAAAGGGCTAAGACGCCTTTTGTTGACGTGACATGACCCGTCAATGAAAGGGTGGGGGGAGAAAGTATACGTTTACACGTTAATAGCCATCTTTCCACATTTCTCTGTGAGTGAAAACGTGAATTTCATCAAGAGTAATATTCTAATTATTTCCTTTTTTTAAAATAGAGTCGAGCAATAAAAGTTTGATAGAAGTGTGCTTTTCAGTGAAGAAAAGTCATAGCCTGCTCCAGACGAACGTGGGTTGAAAACCGATTTAGCACATCTCAAAAGAGATTTCAGTGCACCGGATTTCTGCGGACACATAGATTAATCAATGACAAAGTCTTTATGTGGAACGCTTTTGACAAATGTGCCAGTGTTTTAAAGAAAAATGTTGCGTGGCTGGTGTTAGGCGGATTGCAATGTTCTGGATGTTTAGCTCTGTAATGAGCTGGAGCGAGGACAGTATGCGGAGAAAACGGGTGGCGTGCAGGGAGAAAGCCTCTGGCTTGCGCGGGCGCAGCTGATATAGCATGTATCACTCGATAGGTCCATTCCTAACGAAGCTGGAGTCCCGATTTTCTCGCCACGGCCTGGCGAGACCTTGCGTGGCCCGCGCTCGTTACGCGGACGACTCGCGCCCCGCGGACAAAGGATATTCCATTTCGGCTCGGATGTCGCCAAGGCGGTGGGACAGCTCAATGGAGTCCTCGTCCTTGTTCTCGTTAAACACCTTCAGCTGGATGTCCAGTTCCTCGGTTTCCTTCAGCTCCTGTGTTTCAGACCAGTGGAGAGATTAGGGAAAAATTGGTGCAACTTAATGTAACACTACTATACTACTATACCTGTGTAGTTAAATAGTAACTAATTCGGCAACAAGAGGTTATTACTGAGTAACTCCAATAAAGCTAGTGCTATTCTTAATTACATGTGAAATATTGTATTTACACTCATAGGCCACATGTTCATGATACACAGCAAAAAATAAATAAATAAATAAATAAATAAAAACCTTGCCTGTTAATATCAAAATGTGTCTTTATGATAAGGAATGATTTAATTTCAGCAGGAGAGATGTAACAGGGCTGGCCTCGTTTCACATGACTAATTAAGAATGCCACTAACTGCTGTTCCATGTTACCTGCATTGGAGTTACTCAGTAATAACCCAAATTAGTCACAATTTAACTACAGAGGTATAGATGCAACTTAATGTGAAGTTTTACCAAAGAGTTTACCTGTTTACCACCAAATGAGGAAAAAAAAATTTGATTGCCAGTTTGGATCATCCTGCCACCGAACATGTTACCGCAAACTCTAGAGACTCCTCTCAAAACCATGTGTGCTTTGGTGTGTCAGAGGGTGGGAGTTAAAACAGGCTCAGGAACACTAGGGTCCCACGATTTTACAATCTGGCCCAATTTCTAAGCGTCTCTTGGCAGAAAAATGCTCAGTACCTTCAGCACCTGGTCACCTGTATTGGTTTAACCTAATAAATGATTCAATAAAGCAATTAAGGCCTCAGACAGAACAAAGACCACAAGCTTCCGTGGAACTCTGGGACTGGATGCGTCTCCCCCTAGAGAGCAGGATGCTGTCTGTGCGCCCCCCCCCCCTCTCCCTCCCCAGCAACCCCCCCCGAGCCACGTCCAAGGGCTCTCCTGCACCTGCTACGCTCCACGCGGGCCTGGAAATGGCGCACTTTACCGCTTTAATATGAATCATTGCCAGTGGAGTTTACAGATGGCACAAAGCCAAATGTAACCCAATTTCTGCAGCTATCAATCACGGCGCCCTCCTCTTCGGGCATGCCATCTGTCGCGGGAAACGCCAGTTCGGAGAGGAAGGTGGCACACGATGGCAGCGTAGGGAGGGAATAATCGGGACAGATTGTTGCATGTTTTTTTATTTTATTTTAAGAATTTTATTTGCGCTCTGTTTCAGCATCACTGCTACTCTCTCGGGGGCAGGAATAAACACCCAATTCATAAACGAGGCTCAAACTGTACTAACCCAGAAAAGCTCAAAAATCGGAAAATTTGAACAGTAGAAAAAAAAGTACCCAAAAATGGCGATAACAATAGCGGCAGTTTGAAAGTACAATAACGCTACCGAACCAAGACACGTAGTGTAAGAAATGTCCAACACAAAGGTTTTCGAGAACAGTGAACAGATGTGTGTGGATTTCTCCGACCCGAGCAGAGATCTGTTCTGCTTGATGATGACACCAGGGCCCTCCTCTGGTTCTGCTTGATGATGACACCAGGGCCCTCCTCTGGTTCTGAAGCATCTGCTAGAAAGCTGTGATCGCTCATGTGCAACTCTCGTTGAGCGCTAATGGTCTACAGAGCTGGTCTGGAGAGCGCTGGAATGGGGAGCTTTTAATGGAAGCCTCAGAGCTTTTGAAGCCAATCTGAAGCTTACCAGACAGGCGGTGGTACGTGGACCGGAGTGCGGATACACGGTACACGCGCCGCGCCGCGCCGGGTGAGCTCGCGGCTTTCGCTACGGCAACAAGGGGATGTGGGTTCCAACGGTAATTATTCCACGTGAACACCAAGGTTTTTGAGTGAAAATGAGCAGTGTCATGCTAAGACCTTGTGTGTGTCATGTTTTGTATTATTTTACGCATTGAAATTGTCATTCCGTTCTACATACTGTGTTGGACAACTAAACTAATAAAGTTGGTTCAAAAGGGGGAAAAAAACAGTTTCTGAAACAGTTTTGCAAAAACCTTTTGTATTATTATACACAGAGTTCTCATTCTGTTCTACGTACTGTATGCGTTGTGTAACTCAACAACTAATAAAGTTGGTTCAAAAGGGGGGAAAAAACAGTTCTTCATCCTGCCTGAAAAGTTTCTTTGTTTTCATTTTTCTTTTTTTGAATTTCACGGGACACTAACATCGTGTCAGCCTACAGTGCGTCACGGAGGTCGAGACCGACACTGCCCACGCTCGTTTGACGAGTGCACACCGAACGACGCGGTGGTGTCGAGCGCGTGGACAGCCCGTCCTCTCCCCGCTTACCGGCAGGGTCTTCTTCAGGCCGCAACGCAGGAACTCGTTCCGCAGGTGTATCCTGAAGTCCAGGTCATCCGGTGACGTGACCAAGGCGTTGATGAGCTGCATGCACGCCACCTGTGGGAACCGCGAGAAAAACGTTAGAGCTCTGACTGGCAACCTACCAAAAATAAAACCGTGAGTGGGAGAGACATGCCACAACCTCGCAGTGGGGTAAAGTGCTGAACAGAAAACATTATTCAGCAATAGATTTTACATTTTCTTTTGCCGTTTTTTATTTTTTTGGGTGTTGCTTTGTTGGCCTTCTAAGCTGCTTGCGGCTTTTCTCATCATTATTAATCATTGTGCAAACTGATTTGGTATTTGGTTTATGCTAGACAACATAATACATCTTAACTTGCAGCATAATGAATGAATGTAATAAGGGCATATGGCAATTTAAAAATACACTCCCTGAACTAGAGGTGTTTGCACTGTTTGCATTTATGTGTGCGTGTGCTAACACTCGACTTACAAACCGCACCCGAGCAGAAGCTCACCGGAAAAATCTGCGCCGCACACGCAAGGTTAAAGGTCGCCTCAAAACAGAGGGAGGGGAGAAAGGAGGAAAGAAAGAGAAAAATGGAGGGAAGAGGGAAAAACCTGGAGAGCAGGAGAGAGGTTTACTGTGGTTGCTTTGTTTTGGTTTTATTTTGGGGGGGTTATTGAACAGCTGCGCTTTTTTAATTGATTTATTGGATGGGGGGGGGCAGAGGAAGGGGTGCAGAAACGCTGATGGGTCTTAACGGCCGGTTAGGTGGCTCAAGGGACAGGGGAGAGAATGCGCAGAGATGCTGATTGCGAGGGGTGAACGGTCCATGAATGGTGGGTCGATGGACGCTGAAGGATGCCTGTGATCGACGTCTGAAAAGCACCGGGTTTTAATCTCCACGGGTGCGTTTACATTGGGCTGCATGTTTTATTGAGAGGCCAGGGGGGAGATGGTCTTTCTGTTCTCTATTTTCCTTTATGGATGAGCGTTTTTTTTATTTTTTTTATTCTGGAGCCGATTAGGCATTCTGAAGCCAAAGAGATCCCAAACACGCCAGGAAGCAGGTGCTCCAGGCGCCTAAGAGCACCGGTCCTGAAGGGACGATCCCAACCTGTACGGGACATGCCAGAGGGGTATTCACCGAGGAATTTGGAGGGGAAAAAAATGGCCATCTGGAAAAACAGCCTCAGTTTGTTTTTAACTTTGGCGTTTGCCAGAGGACAATCAGTGGGAACAGGTTTGCGCTAATCTACCTGTGCGCTATTTCTTACGGAATGAGCCAGACCTTATGGGTACAGGCACAGGGACAAGGGCTGTTGGGATATGAGTTTGCTTAAGGTGAACTACAAGATTCCTCCAAGCTCACAGTGAGGGAAGACAGAAGGCTTTGAAGATGGCGTCTGGCCCACAGTGAAGTCCACCATCTCACCATGGGCTTACAGCCTTAACCATCAAAGACTGATGTAAGAGACGGCTTTAAGGTTGACGCTTGTCACAGCGAAACCTTGTAATACGTCATTATGTTTGTTTGAAGGTGACTGGAAATATCTAGGAAGGCCTTTTGTTTATCTCAGGATGGAATTGTTTATTGCTGCGAAGCAAACACATCGAGCGAGATGAACAGCCGTAGGAGGCTATCCGGTAGACTAATTAAAATGAGCGCAAGCATAGCCGCGCTGGCGACCGAGCAAAAGCAAGAACCGTGGCAAAATCGCGCGTTAATCACATTAACAAGTTAGACTCCACAGCCCATTGCAGGCTTCAATTCTTTAATTTCTTTGAACTTTGCGCATTGGCAAGGTACTTTAATTTACTTCACAATTAACAGCGGTGCTTTTCATTACCAGCGGTTTTAAATGTGGAAAACGGGCTTCTATAATGAAAAGGGATTATTCCTCGTTTCCGGCTGTCTCTCTCTGTCTCCCTCTCGCTTCTTCTAATTATCTTGCTCTCTCTCCAAAAATCTGAATGGCTCTCTGTAAAAAGAGAGTGATTTGCATTGCGCATAATAAATAACCACAAATAAATCTTTGTTCACTCTAAAAAAATTTAATTTTAATAAACAAAAAGGGCAAAAAAAATGTTTTTTGTTGGGTCTGTACGCAGGTAATGGGACACGTTGTCAAGTACAGAAAGCAGCAGACAAATCTGAGAGCGAAAAGTCCTTAAGAGAGGGAGAGAGAAAGAGAGAGAGAGAAATAAAATGTTACCGGATGACTGCCCTTTCCTTTCAGCCCGGAGAGAGTCAGTGCGAGACGGCGAGAAAAACAATGGTAAAAAAGAGGAGAAATAAAGTGCGTTCCACCTGGACGTCGGTAACAAATTGAGACAACAGCTTTGTTCTGCTAGTTATTCTGTTGTGTGTATACGCTTCAAAAGGAGTAAAATAGCCGTGGTGCCACTCTCCCGCTCTGACGTGGAGGTGTATGAAGAGAGAAAGGTCTGATAAAGACAAGAGACAAAACAGGTCTCGGTGCGTCTCAATAACGTGCAGAGTCTCCATCTGTGGAAAAGCAAGCGTTCAGGTGCTGGTGGGGCCCAAACAAAGAGGAGAGGGAGGGAGGAAGGGAAGGATGGAGAGAGAAAGAGAGGGAGAGAAAAAAGCAGAGGGAGATAGGCAGAGTGACTGAGAGGGGGGGCACAGAAAGAGGCAGAGAGAGAGAGAGAAAGAGATAGAGAGGGAGGCAGAGAGAGAGAGAGAGAGAGAGAGAGAGAGAGAAGGAGGCAAAAAGAGAGAAAAAATAGAGGGAGGCAGAAAGAGAGATAGAAAGAGGGAGGCAGAGAGAGAGAGAGAGAGAGAGAGAAGGAGGCAGAAAGAGAGAAAAAAGAAAGAGGGAGGCAGAGAGAGAGAGAGAGAGAGAGGGAGATAGAGAGAGGGAGAGAGATAGAGAGAGGGAGATAGAGAGAGAGAGAGAGAGAGAGCGACAGAGAGAGAGAGAGAGAGAGAGAGATAGAGAGAGGGAGGCAGAGATAGGTAGAGCATTATGTGTAAATATGTGTTTAAGTCGACAGGGGCGGAGGAGCAGAGGACTTGAAGCTGACAGAGATGCCAGCCTTATCCAGCCCGTGTGTCAAACACAACCTCAAAGGGAAGGGCCTTTCAGACCGACTGACAGCCAACGGGCCAGCGAGGCCAAGCTTTGTCGATAATGCGTCGAGAAGTTCTGCTCAAGCCAATCACCCTCTTGCAATACCATGTGCAGCCTTGACAGCGTGGGTGAACTGGCATAGGACGTTTCTTTCTTTATGAATAACACGAAGAATATGCACAAGTAAAAAGGCTGCAGGGTTATTATTGCCTGATGGTGTGGAAGGCCAGTTTTAACGTCATTTCAATGCAAGGAGTATGCTGCTCTCACACCCTTCAGCAAAGCCCCTGACCTGATTATCTTCAGAAAAATATTCAGCTCTACAAATGTGTAACGTTAAAGAATTGAAACTAATGAATCAGCCTCTGACATGCGTCAGCTGAACAAAGAAATCAGGCGATAGAATGGAATTCACATTGGGGTTATTAGTAACATTCAAACTGATGCCCAGACAGGTCATTGTTTATGACGGCCTTTGCAAAAATGGCTCCACGTCCACACAAGCTCATTCCCTGACACAGGTTTTGTAATGAGGCTAACTGAACAGGCATTGGGGCTTGTTAGAGTTATGGGGCTTGTTAGAAGTATGGGGGCTGTTAGAAGTCTGAGGCCTTTGTACCAACCTGCAACTGTTGAGCTTCATGGTTCTCAAGGCCCTCGACTATGGAGGCAAATCTCTCCTTGTTATTCCTCTCCGCCGCAATTGTCATGGCAGCCAGGATCTTATCAAGGCTGAAAGGAAAACAAGCCAACGCAAAAAAAAAAACACCTTCAGTCAACAAACACCTTTATCAGCCTTCAGACGGGACGTTTACTAACATACTCCTCCTCCCCTTAGCATATCCTCTGATCTCACCCCGTCCCCTGCACAATACCTTCAGAGGAGACATAACATCGCAGGCCTTAGTCTGCTGCATGTAGGGTTCTCATTTTAATATCTCTAATACTCCGCACTGCAGAGCTACACAAAGGTGGCTGGTATTCTCAAAACCTACTGATAGCGACTCAACTGGCAATGACAAGACAGGTTTCAATGTTGAGTTCAGCAGGAACACAGGATCAAGAAGCTTTTGTTGAAGATGTACTTTTATATCGTGCTATAGGGTCTCTCGGTCCCTTCATTGAAGGCTTGAGCAGGAGCATGAAAAGGGTCCATACTATACCACTGACACAAAGGCCCACGGCTGAAAATAACAGACGAACAGACATCGGGGCTTTAAGTACCTTTTCAGACACCCTTGGCCACGAAATAAGAAAAAAAAATTTGATGAAAAGCATGAAGCGCAATGATGAGAGAGGCCTGATTATGAATTGGCCTTTATCGGCCTCACACAGTGGGAGAAAACTCATAACAAAGCCCAAGCAGACTGTCTGTGGTCCTTCCCTTATGGAAATGTAATATACTGCAGTATATTTTAAATATATTGTGAAGATTATTTTAATATATTTACAATATACTGCAGTATATTCTTTTTCCATAAGAGTTTTCTTCGTGGCGGTCCACGTGTTTATGTGCGCGTTAGGGCTGGTATACCGGTATGAAATCACGCAATGGTATGTGGTTTTTCAATACCGTCGTCAACGGTGTTTTATTATTTCTCATCAAATTAATATAAAAGATTACACATTGCAGCAGTATGATAAAGAATGTGCAACGTAAACGTAAGGTTAGTTGTCTGTTTCGTTAAAAAACTCAGCCTGACGTTGCAAACAAATCGTGCAGAGAAGTTTTGGAAACGGAAACCCGTCGGTCTCCACTGCATCTGGTTGCACTGGCTGGAAGTAGGGCTGGCCGATAAACCATATTGATGATTATCAAAAAAAAATTTTTAAAGCATAATCACAATCGTCTTTCTTTCCGTGATCATGTGATGTGGTCACATGGAAGCTGCAAGATCACCGTCCAACAGACTGGAGTGATGATATTTTTTTCGAAAGCCATATGGCAGTGATGATTGTTATTACGCTTTAAAAAATAATTGATAATCATCAATATGGTTTATCGGCCAGCCCTACCTGGAAGTATATTTTTTCAGTTAATTTAGGGTGACCATATATTGGATTTCAAACAAATGGGACAGGGGCGGGCAGTTATAAACATAATACAAAAGGATATTTGTCAATATACGGTTTATGGAACGAGCAAAACTTAACCGGACATTTTTAGGAGTTTATAAACCCCGTCTGGACAGATATTTTCAGTCCCAAAAAGACAACATTTCTGGGGAAAAAAGGACGTCTGGTCAGCCTATTTAATTCCAAAGCTTGAAGCTTGGATTACTTTTTATTTTGCTTGAATATTTTGTATAGTAGCCGAACATTTGCAGGTTTCACATTATAATGCTATTCCATATTTTACACCGTTCAGTGTTCATGTTCCTAATAAAAATAGTAAAATTGATTATTACTGCATTTCGATTGATCCTTATTTTTTTCTACAGTCACAGCTTACATCTCCTGTCATTTGTAGTTGAAAACCAAATACCGGTATACCATTGGCAATATTCAAAATATCATCATATGAAATTTTGTCCATATTGCCCAGGCCTAGTGCACATATTCATCTCAAAGGATGGAGAAGAGTGGAGATTAAAACCAGGCATTAGGGATCTCTTCCTCAACCCCCAACCAACTCCCCCCCCAAAATAAATCATGTGTAACCTCTTGAAATATGTTTGTGGCGACTTGCTCCTTCAAACTGGAGCGTGAAACAGGCCCATTCAGCCCCATTACTTTGTTATGGTAGCATATCAGTGATTAGCGCACGCTGCGCCTATGAAAGCTATCAAAGCCACTCTAAACGTACTGGCTTGTCCCTCTCAAATCACTGCAACCTGCCTTCCCCGTGGTATCTGTGTAAAATAAATAAATAAGAGGAGGTCAGGCCCCCGTTCGCTAATTGGAGTGTTTAAGTGAGTTAAGCGAGCACTTGATGTCTTTCAAGTTCGTGAAGTCTGTGCTCCAAAAAAGCAGCACCTGCCTGACTCCTCGAGTGCCTCTTTGATGTTGTCCGTTATAATGGTTTCGGTAAGCGTGCCAGTGTCCTCAAATGTGTTCTGAGCACAGTTTTGCCACCACGTGAAAAGTCAGCTCTTGGTAACTCCGATGTGAAATGCAGCCTGTACAGAAAAGAATTACGATGTAAATTTAACACTGCTGGTGTACATTTAACACCCTGGGGTGTTTATATCAGTCCACGGACTCATATAAACGCCCTAGGGCAGGGGTCGGCAAGTAAATTTGGCCTCGGGCCAAATTAGCGTTATGGTTGCACTCAAAGGGCCGGCCCGGTTGTAACTTTAAGACTATAAATAACTTGGATTGGATTTTTCGCGGACTCGGATGTTGTTTGTGGGGGGGGGGAGGGGGGGTGTTTTGTGGGGGGGGGGGGGGGGGGGGGGGGGGGGGGGGGGGGGGGGGGGGGGGTTTTTTTTATTTTTTTTTTTTTTTTTTTTTATTATTTTAACGTTTTTAATCGCTGTTTTGTCGTTTTCCGTTTTTTTTTCCGCGTTTTTTTTTTTCACCCACAAGTTTTTTCAACCACACGTTACTTATTTATTCACTTACGTTCTTACTGTCTGTCTCGTCTCAAAATTCTTCATCATTGTTTTATTCACTACAATTATTCATATTCACTCATTACTCTATTCTCAGGTTTAGGATTATTCGATATTGGGAAAATATCGAACATATTGTAAAAATATGTTCGATATTATCGAAAATAAAAAAATAATAAATATAAAAATAAATTATGCCGCTGCCCTAGGGTGTTAAATGCACACCACCATTTTTGCTGTGTGTGTTACACAAATGCAATGGTGCTGCGATCTTTCCTTCAAGGTAGTCGCGTATTGACCACCATTAATGGTACTAGCCCTCCCAGCATTATGGAGGTTTGACCATTACATTGGCATGGAAGGACACCGGCCCTTACCATTCAGCTGAAATATATAAAGCAGGGGTGTAGTGAGACATGCATTAGACAGCCTGAAGCCACAAAGCAAGGTTCTCAGAGCACTGTGACAGACCAGAAGCCACAGGTTCACAAGTGAGGGGGGGGGGGGGGATCAAACCAAGGCCCGACCACTGCACTTCTGCATTTGCCTCAAACGAGCATCTGCTATGTGCTTTCACTTTTCTTTTGCTCACAAGTCAGTTCATTTTCTTGAGATGTTGAATGCAGCTTCACAGAGGTGCTGCCTTTGCTTCCATTGTTATTCTAGACTGGCGCTGTAGCAGACACAATAAAAAAAAAAAAAAAGCTCCCCTGGATTCAATTTATAATCTGTCAGCCGGGCCATGCGCTCACGGCCAACAACCCTGAGCACTTTAATACGCTACACAGCCCAAGCAGCTAAATAAGAACATGTTAACCAATAGACTCTGACATGTCTCCGGGCTTACTCTCAAATGCGATATGAGCACACAGTGTGTTTGAATAAGCATCATGTTAGGCCTCTGACAGTTGTTCTGCACTTATATTTCATTAACTTGTTCAAAACCAACGGGGGCTGCTCCGCAGCAGAGGTGGAGAGGCTGGTTCATGTCGACATGTTGGTCTGAAGATGGGGTTTGCCGCGCCGACGGAGAAGAAACGCTCGACGAGATACAGAAAGATAGAGAGAGAGGTCGACGAAACTTACATGTTCTCCTCTCCGATAATGCAGATGGCAGACAGGATCTTGACAATCTCTGTCATCATACTGGTCTGTTTAGGGTCAATAGCTCTTGCCAGGAGAAGAAGGCTTCTCTCGTCTCCCAGAATCCTTTGCAGCCCATACTGAAAAGCACAGAAAAAAATTAAAAATTTTAAAAAAAGAAGACAACCATTGTCAGATCCAAGTATATACAGTATACTTCTGCTGTGTGTATATACTAAGGGTTTTCATTCAGGCAAAAGTTGTACCATTTCCAAATTGCCTCTGCAAATAAGAGTTTGAGGGAATGTAATCAACAGAAAGCCTGGATATAAATACAAAATTAGCCCAAATTATTCTATTAGAGGGCCAATGAGGCCAAGGAAAGAAAATGGAGATGATGATAGATGGATCCAAACCAGGACAAGGCTACAGGGACAAACACACATTGGACTGTGTTTTTAAAATCCCTCAGTCACCGTTTTTAAGATGACCTGGTTGTGAGCAGGGATTTTGGGGAGAGCAAAAATCTGGCCAACAGCAATTCAATTCTTGGAAGAAACCAGGGACTCTGAGCTATTTAGGAAACCTGGTGAAAAATGATAGCAAGACTTCTCAAAAAAATGGAGAAAAAGGTGAATTAATAGTGGTTGCAGAAGCAAGAGTGCTACAAGCACAGCATCACAGGAAATGTAGTGCCTCATGGTCTATTGTAATGCCAGAAAAAAATTATAGCAGAATGTACCAACATAAAGGGTTTGCCCAGAGGCAAGCATCAGGTGAACTCTCTCACACCACTCCGATTCCCCTGTTCATTCCTCCCCCTCTGCTGCGGGCCTGGAGCTTGCAGTTAAAGGGGTGAGTTGGCGATTTGATCGATAGACGCCCGACTGTGTTAATGCACTGCGCTAATTCATGTGAAAGGAATCCAAGGCCTCCGCCACGGATTTCTTCACACTATGCGAAGCAACAAAAACGTCAGTTCCGCCGCCTGAGCCGGGGGGGACGGGGACGGGGGGGGTTGGTTCAAAAAACTGCCATAGCCGCTTCCTAAAAAACCGTGCGTGGATCAGAGGTGAAAAATAGAAGACGACTGGAAGACTGCGGGTGCTTAATATGGACGCTGCGATTCGTGGATTCGTGCAATATAACCCCCCCCTCAGTTCCCCTTACAAACCTTATTGTTCATGAAAGCCTTGAGACACTGGATCAGTTTGTGTTGGTTCCTTTTGTCAATGCTCTCCTGCCTGGAGAGAAATAGAAACAGTGGTGTTTCAGTCGTTGAGGTTTCAATTTATGTTTTAGTCGTTTTTAATGTACCACATGTAATGTTTTGGCAATATTTACAATATGTCATATCAAGCCTACTGTCTTGAAAAGACAAAATATTTGAGAAAGGAGTGACAGTTGCTATTCGTATTAAACAACACTCTCTTCCAGCTGAAATGGTACGCTACACTTTTTTTAAAGGGTGATCTTACTGTTTTTTGTCCAGCAGTTTCTCCAATGTGTCCAACAGTAATCCCAGTCCATCATGGCCAAAGTTGTTCACCCAACTGCGGCAGGGGGAGAAAGACGGGAGATTGTTAGCGAGTTTTGAAACCATTCAGTTGACTGAGCTATGAAACGGAGTTCACTGAGAAACAGAAATGTTTTACTCTTTATTTCAGAAGTCATCCACACACTTATATCTGCATGGATATGGCAGAGTACACCTAGCGCTTGCTTTGTTTGACAGAGCGAGACAGCTGTACTGAATCGAAAAAGACGGCCATTGTGTTTCTGGCTTTGGCAGAAAACTATATTGACTAATGGCTCCCCCCTAAGAAAGACATGATAAATACCATCGGGGAAAAGAGGGATTATTTGTCTCTCTGCTTTCTTTCCTTCTGGAGAATTTATTTTCGAGCAACAAAAAGACAGACTTCTAAAACAAACTTGTGCAGAAAGACCTAATTGTTATCATTTGGAAGTATATAGATGACCATAATCACAGCATCCCCTGGTGTGGTTGAATTGGGACATAAACACTGATTTACTTTGATGTGGATGTATGATCCCCCCCCCCTCCACCCTGTCTGTTCTGAAATGAAAAACAATGTCTACATTATGCAGTTGAGACTATGTTATAGCATTTCACTGAAAACAAATGACCGGCTTATTTTATGTTCACTGCCAGCAGTAGCTGCCTCCAGAATGAAAACTGTCTAATTAGAGAGCCGGGCAAAGTCTCATTTTACTTCCTACAATTTTTCTCCCGATAGATTTTCACAAAACTTAAATGGCCTTTTGTAGTGTCCAAAAACTGAAAGATAATGGGTATTCATAGACTGTATCCACAAATTGGAAATGGCACAGTAAATAATAACTGTTAGTTATTTAATTAACCCAATTTGATTCTGTAAAACATCCACGGATACTGGTGAACAATAAAGATTAAGGTTACTTGAAGCACACAGACTTAAGACTTTGTTCACCCCCATCTTTTTCTGCACAACAGCTTCATAAAGAAAAGGACAGAAGAGAAAGAATAACAGTAAATTAGCTTTATCACCCCCAAGCTGTTTTTATTTCCCTGTCTTGACTGCCAGATGTTCCTGCTGACCGGGACCATGTCATATACATGCATAAAACATCCTGGAACAGTGCTATTAGCTTGGAGGTAACTTCCATAAAATACCATTTTTACATAAATGATAAATAAAGTGTAGGCCAGCTTCTCAGATCCAGAAAAGTTTTTAAATGTATATTCAACATTGAGACCAACGGAACGACTTCTCTGAAACATTTTGCTATGAGTGGGTCCATCTCTGTGTGATTACCATCACCAGTTAATCTAGGCTACATATTCATTTCCAACACTTTGGATGGCATTTCTCTGCGTACTCCCAATCCATTTTGTTTCATTTTGTTAATTTCATGCTGTTTGGCCAAACCTTGGCTGCCATAATCCTGTTAAACTGCAGCCTTCCAAAAAATATAAGCACTATTGCAGCGTTTGATGTATTACTTGGAAATATTGCATTATTTTACGATATTTGATGCAAATTCCAATATTCTGGGTACAGCATGTACTACTTGGCCTAGGTTAATTTCTGCCTCCAGCTAAAGTATCTTTAGAAATTGTATCTGTTCCACATCCGTCAGGAGATGTGGGAACGACTCGTCTCAAGGCCTAGAAATGTCAATAGGAATTACAACAGGAGGCGGGGGCACGATGACAAACGCTGTGGAGAGAGAGAGAGACTCTGTGAACGTGCTGCCAGGTACACGCGTGTCCTCTGAGATTTCACATTTCCATCACAATCTCCAGCCTCCATCCAGGGCAGTCCCAGTACTTCTAACAGCCATGCAGTCACCAGGCCGGGAGAAGTCACGTTGGACACATGCTGCCATCGATTCACTCCCAATCGAAACGTTTCATTCCAACCTACTGCTTTGCGCAAGTCAGCCGGAGGTTAATTTGAGCACCTGATGCGAGATGAGAGAGGAAAACATTTATGTTTGTACTTTATGTATCAGAATTTCGAACATAGATAGAGGTGTGACTTGTAGAAACACCCCATACCCGAGATCCGGATTCATTTCGTATTTTGATCTGGCTTTGAATTAGAATTTTCTTCATATTTGGTGTCATATTTAAGATTATGGAAGCCGAAAGCCGAAAGCCAAATTCGTACAGCTCTTCCCAGATGCATGTTGGCCCATCTGCAGTAAAGTGTATACAGCCTTGGACCATTGTGAAAAATGTCAAATGCAAACTGAAGAATATTCGTACGAAGTCATGCCAGAAATGCATGAAGGAATAAAAAGCTAATTAATGTAAATGTGACAAACTGATTGCATTTTATATGCAAAATTACTACGGAAATTATACTATACTAGAGTCGGGTTGGCACATTTCAAATCCAAAAATACAACCTACTGCCACAATTATATATTTTATGTCTATATATTTTTAAATATATTGCATATTGCACAATGAGTTTAAACACATTACACAACACTCGGTTAAAATATTACATATGTACTCAAAACAGAATAGAATCACTTAGAAGCTAAGAAACATTTAATTTCAAAAAGTGGTTTCGCACAAAACGCTTGTAAATCCTGGCAGGCATCCAATATTCTGGTAAGAAGGTTAAAATCTATTAAAATGAGACACAGCCATGATGTAAGTAAAACACCAGCCAGATGGTAACTCTGACATCAGCACATCTTCACAATGGATTGACAATGATTGCAAAGCTACGGTTTTACAGTGCGAGATTTCTAGGGGAAAGCGTGTAGGAAGAAACATCACAGACTTGTTACTTGAAATGATACATTTTTAAGCTTTTGTTGGGCTTCTGTAATCTTCTGAATGTTTTGCCCTGAAATTGGTATTCTCGCTAAAATCTCTCTTTCGCTACGCCCCCAAGAACTGGCCAAGATCCAGTTAAAATGGGGTTCTCTCACACTGCTGTGCAGTGCATGCATTGACGTAGCGGGGTTACCATGTCTTTCTAAAAAAAAGTCTAATATATTTATATTTAAATACACTTATAGTTAATTACACTTACGATTACATCTATGCTTATTTTTGTAATGAAATCGGCCACACGCACCTCAAATCAGGGAAATCGAACGGTGATGTCACATCAGGCAGTGAGAACAGAGCGGGCGTTACAGTGAATGATAAACTAAGCAACATTTGCAGCAAAATGGATCGTAATGTCGGCATCGTTTAGACAGATGAGCTAGAAAATCTGCTTTCCAACGCTTCCATTAGCTAACTAACGTGACAGCGGGCAAACCAACCGTGGCGTTGTAGTAGCGACTGTCCAATCCCACTGAGCAAAATCCCGTCCATTCGTCGTCCGTAATAATGTCGGGCAACATCGAGCGTGTTGATCTCCTGTGTAGCCTATGTTGTTTAGATCACTTTTTAATTGTGATTTAGGGTTGAGTTAGAAGACATCGTTTGACACTTAACATTTTTCTAAGTTCATCGATGGTTTCGGTCAAAATCTGCTGGTAGCTTGCGAGCTAATTACACTTTGAATTAGTATGTATGTTGAGCTGCAATTGTTCAACTATTGCCGAAAAAATGTGCTGAATACACAGTTCATGATCATGTAGCTAGTGTTAAAATAGCCCGTATATTACTGCACACACCATCAGTAAAAATGTGTTGGACCGTGGGAGACATCAACATCGGCTGCCTTTGTCATTGTAGTGCAGGTGTGCCAATAGGAGCCTGGAGAAAAAGTAAACTATGCAATACACAAATATTGATTGCTTACATGGCAATAAGTAAGAGTGGTTGCTCTCCTGCTCCAAACTGTATAATGGAGTCCTATAGACGGGCAATGGCGCCGATTTGATGCAAAGCCATAACGTTATTTGGCACACGTCAGTATTACCATTTTTGCGAGCTGTCTACGCATAGGATGCGTGTGAAAACATGGGCTGACAAACCATTCTTTTGAACCTCATAGCTCTATTTGTATTGACTGAGGTGGGGCGGAGGACAAGGGAGAAGTAACATTACAGTTTTACTCGAGGCATTCTAGTTGTGCATGCAAGTGATGCCGATCCCGTCTTGTTGATTTGCCAGATTATTTAATTTAAACAAACTTTATTGATCTTTAGTAAGAATAAATAATTATAATCAAATAAATACATACAATAAATAACTAAGAAAATAAAATGTATAGAAAATAAAATAAAATAAATCGATAAAAATATTAAATGTAATTAAGTTTAAAAAAATTACTTCAACTCAGTCACTGCACTGTGGCAAGGTCAGGCAAAGACTATATACCTCTTGTGACGTCACCAGGTGATATGTAAAAAAGGAACGTTTTTAGGGAGCGTGGCTTATAATGCAAATTTTTTTCTCTGTATTTCCACCCTTGTGGCCTGTAAAAAAATAAATAAATAAAAGAAAGAAAATAGCTTTTTTTTTTTTTTCTTCAAATCATCCTCTCCATGAGCCCTAAATTGTAAATCCGTTCAGAAACATAACCTGCATGTTGCCCTTTAAGGTGAAAACAGAAACCGGCAGCCCCTGCGGCTCCTCCTGCTCTAAGGCGTCCTTCCGCTCTGCTATGGACAGCAGATATACCCCAACAACCCTAAACAACCAACTGTAAAGCCCACAATACAATCTGAGGACATATAAGGAGAAAAACACTGTTTCTGACCGTGCGTGAGTTCTGAAAACCTCCTCCAACACAGCACCCACCCCACCCCACCCCAAAAGCCCATGTCCAACAGCCAAACGTTTAAGAGCTATAATACAGCAATCAATACGGAATCGCAGGAGATAATTGGCTATAAACCGCATTGTATCTTGAGACGGCAAATGATCGGAGGCTGACGAGCAGGTTCCCCCGCTTGGAGATAAGGGACCAGGGCCGGGTAGGAGAGGACCTTGATCGCATCTAGATTATGTCAGTTGCATCAGTTGTTCTCTGCTCCGCGGTGTCAATTAAAACAAAATACATGGAGCAATTTGTAGCATTACGGGGCCATAACTCAATGATTCATTCCTCCGTTTGACAACGATTTTACACAACAGCAGCATGTATATTAAAGTCATTTGTATTGACAATCAGTGTCACAGAAGACCCTGGATTGAGCCTGATGTGTGCTAGCCCACGGCGGTGTGCGGAGGTGAAATAAGGTATTCTCTGACCCGCTACCAGTCTCATAGGGAATTACACAACTGCCAAAGCTCTCCGCACCACCACTCAATATTCATTACCAGGCAACCAAACCCAATTTGCAACTTATTACCATTTGCTGTACACTACACAATAATGATCTGCATTGTTAATAAAACAAAACAGCATAATGTCGAAAATTTATAACTGTCTGTTTACTAACGCTTACGGTTTAATGTTCCCCATTCTCCTACCCCACTGTTTTCGGCAGCTCGCTGCATGCAAACATCGTAAAAAATGAAATCTTAAAAAACAATCTAGTTTTACTCAATCTAATGCGGAGCAGCGCTTTTGGATATGAAATTTGAACAGCAATGGAGAGGTGGCAAATGACGGAGGATAGAGAGAGAGAACGAAGACAATATGTTCGCGGCGCCGTAGTTCACTAAATCTGAAACCAAGCCTTATCCGTCTCTCTACCAATGAGACAGCCTGTGTTAAGGCCTGTGCGGCGATAACAATATGTTTCTGAGACGCTGTGATTCATGCACACTGTTGTGCGTACCTTGGAGACTGTATTAATGTTTGCATGGGCAAAACACATCTGTCTTCGAGGGAGGTGTACAAAACACGGTTACAAAAAACCAATCCGATTCACTCGCAGTTCATATCCAGGGCTTATGCTGCTCTATGTAAATCCGGTTTGGGCCAATGAGCTGATAGTAAGATGACATAATCACTTTCCTTAAAATCCAAGCAGCTTGACTCACACAGCCTACGTGATACAGGGCTGCCTCTGGGGCGAACCTGACAACTGACGCCTTACTTAAGGAGGTAAAGATCCATCCCTTGTGTATTGTCGCAAGCTCCCATCACTCGAAGGTGCGACAGTCTTACCACTGCTGGGGGGGGGGGGAGGTGGGCGGGGGGCCGGCAGATTAATTCAGAGACGCCTAAAACTGACGGCCGCGGCCCGTAAAACGGTCGGCGAAAGGCCACGGCGGCTACGCTTTAACATGTTTGTCTGTCGGAGTGTGACGGACATGCTGGGAATGAGAAACGGGCCTTTCCTACAGTCAAAACGAGCTGCTTATCAGCTTCCTCTACTCAATTCATGGCATGCATCCAAGGATTTCATTAACTGCGGGGGAGAGAGGTGGAAAAGGGGGGGGGGGGGCTTGTTCATGAAATATTGATAGGTATAATCTTGCAGTTAAGTGCCACCAAATTGTGTTACTTTCTGCAATCATGTACATTCCTCGGGCAAAATGAAAAACTCATACAGCTTGCGTGTGGAGAACTTTTATCCATGTTCTGATTCTTCTGCTTCTGTAGGATGAGCTGTGCAGACCTTATGCTGCATATAAGAGCGGTGCGGCCAGCCGGCAAGAGGATGAAGCAGTCAAATAAACGGCACGCGAAGCAGCAAGGGCGAACCGCTCTTCATTTAAAGTGGTATCATGACACAACAGTCCTCGTCTGCCTTTTTATGTGCGTTCATTAATAATCTATGGCCGGTCCGCGTCCTCGGGAGTGCACGTCGATGGCCGACTGCTTATCCCTGGCTCTTAGATGCGGGGTAACGGAGGCACTGACCACAGCGTTGTCAAGAGGGCGGAGGATTTGGTGGGAGCCTCAAGCTGCGATTCATCTTTCTACCGCTTCCCCTACCGCAAATACCCGCGTCCAGGAATGGCCGCGACGCGAGACATTTTTCTCTGAGAGCATGTCTTTGTGGCACATTGATTTCAGCCACCGGCTCGATGGTGTTCAATTGTGTTTTGTTATTTCAATGTAACGGGCTCTGGAGTGTTTTGCCATGAGAGCACTATATTATACGAGCACAATATCTTTCATATTGTATTACAACACAGCGACAGAATGCCCTGTTCGGTAGCTCGAGTCGAAACCTTCCACTCGAGGCCTAGTATTCTTAGCAGAAAATTGCTCTTGACATTAGAACCCGAAATCAAGCGGCAGACAGCTCTGTCTGCAGTGACTCCATACGTTTCTCCAATCATCTCAATGACTTCATAAAACAGCGGTCCACAATAACTACAGCTTACACGATGGCATGTTTAAGCGTAGGACAAAACAGGATGTAAATACTATGATGGAATACATCATATTACGTCTTACATCATAATATATACATACATATGTAACATATATTAAAATAACGTGTCATATTATTCAAACACTTCATTTCATACAGGTACAGGTCATCGCATATAAAGAAAGTCTTCTATCACTTTCTCCTATGAGAGAGCAAGTTTGTAAAAAGAGATGCATCTTTTTCTCCTCCTCTGACACAGCCCCAGTGAGGAAGTATACTGCGTGTTAAAGTTCACTGCAAATGAAGAAAATACCCAGTGGAGTATCAAGAGTTCCCTTTCGTCCAGACCATGTGACATTTCCTCCGCATCATTTCAATCATTGCAATAGCCGCACGAGGACAGCCGACAGTCTCCTACGGTTTTAACCTTTGGAATGAAAAGAGCATCCCCGTGTCGGGGCGCGGAGCAGCGGACACATCCGCACGTGGCGTGACCCTTTCCGCGATCCGTGTTTATGTCCCGTTCTCCCCGTAGGCGCCGAGCACATACATAAAACACGGATGTGTAAAAGGTCAGGGGAAGAGGGACGAGAGAGTCCACAGCGCTGAAATAATTCGGGTGAGTAACTGCACTTTGGCTGCCAGCGGAAGCGCGGGGGAGTCGGGGACGCGTCGCACACAGCCGGGCAGGTGTCTGTTAGCCTACGCCGCTCGCTCTCATTATCGTAATGAGAAATGTTCTCTTCTCGTACCCTAGGCCAGTGTGCCAGGGGCGCACAATTCATCGGCTGCTAGCACTGGGGCCAGTGGAAGCACTCTAAGTCATACATTTTGGCATCCCCTGAATTCCACCCACTCCCCCTCCCCCTCCCCTCACCTTTGATGACTCATCAGTATTTTATATTATCACCCGTACCCCTCACATGCTGCTCATGCAAAAAATGAAGATGTTGGGAGAAGAGAAGTAATTATCTTGGCGGGAAGGAAAAGTGACAAAGACCCGGAAACGCGGCGCAAATATCCCGCTAATATCATCAGCGGGGGAAACGGGTGGCGGTGGCTGAGACACGGCACCAGATTAACCTTCAGTTCTGGGGGGCCCGCAGATGCACCTCTGTAGATACTGGATCTCAGAGCAGCGGACGGAGGCTAAAGCCGGCGTCCCGCTCCAAAGACAATATTGGCGGTTTGGGGCACCCCGCCGGTCGGGGGCCCCGGTGCGAGGCCGTCCGCACGGCGGCCCTTCAAACGGTCGCCCCTCCTTGTAATGCCATTTGGGCCCCAGCTAGATCCCCGACACTGCCTCGGTGACGGCGAATCAAACCGCACAAACGAACGTCCCGCTTTCTTCTGGAACTGGGGGGGGCCTGAACACGTGTGGAAAGGAAGGGAGGGTGTCAACGACCGTGATGTCTCAAAGAGCGACATCGGCATTAAACCAACAGCGACTAAGAAGCGCGGCCCATTCCGCACGGTCCCCGGACATTTCCAAATGACCCCCCACTGAGACAAAAACACTCCTGAAATTTCTAATTATCTCCAAAACAGCGAGAGCCCCCCTAGCGCTCTCTGAATTAATTGGACGGAAAATGGCCTCTACGGAATCGAGGGGAAATCATTCGGAAATTGCCAAAGTGGTGATTGATCAGCCCCATTAATTGAATGGAAATATAAAGCCATACATCTCTAATACATCTGAAGAGAGATGTGAAGGCTTCCCGTGGTGAGCGCTATGGTGTCTCCAGGAGTCCCCTGTGGTTCATCGTCTTTTCATCTGGATATAGAGAGTAAGAATTGAGTCGCAGCACCAGTTTCCTTGTTCTAATAACTGTAATGACTCATTTTCTCACAGTCATGTGGAAATTGAATCATTTTCTGTTCTTAACAGAAGTTTTTGCCTGCGTGTTTAACTTGGTACACAGGAGCATATAGACAGTGTATACTAAATCTTCTTCTTCTTCTTCTTCTATTTAGAACGTATTGCATTTGTATTTGGTCCTGTTGGCCAGGCTTCATTCACATTCTCAACTTGTGTAGCTTAGTTTTATTTATTATTATTTTATTTTTTTAATGGTCCATATTTACACCCAGCAGAAACATGTGGTCGAAGATATGTTCGCTTTAGAAAAGTCAAGATAAAAGCTTCATAGCCTTACACTTAAAAAAAAAAAAAATCTAGGACCAATTAAATTAGCTCAGTGAGTTCAATTAGTTCAATTAAAATTATTTCGATCCCCCTGAAGAACTGAAAATTAAACAGGACAAGCTCTTAAATTATCACCACGGTGTACTAGAACATTTAAATGGTAACAAAAATGAGCGCACATTGAAAGAATACTTCACACCTCCAACAACACGCTCACAGCGTGTAACCGTCGGAACGCACGTTTAGTCAAGATCAGCATTCGATTAAGTGCACGTTAACCCTAATTAAGCCAGCACATATGGTGGGTCCCCAGAACCGGGATTATAAACCACTGATCAGCGCAGCATGGCTTCCTCAGCCAACCGTGGAAGAACCGTCACAGGTGAACCGACAGCTTATGAACGTCCCTGCAGTCTGCGGTCAGTCCAGGCCCTAAACTCCTCACTCCACTGCTGCCTTCATTAACCCAGTTAAATGTAAATACCCCCGTTATTTAAACAGTTAATTATTTACTGTTGCCCATGGGTTGCATGTCACTCAGGTGGCGAGTGGTTACATCTCCAATTAACTGCAATCCCCAGGACAGGAAACCTGTGGAGTATTTATGTGAGTCCACTGCTTGTAAATGGCTACTGTTAAAGCGCTGTCTGTTGAATCAATGCAACAGTAATTACAACAAAAGTAACCAAAATAACAACAGTTGTGTAAGACTCAGAAACTGGTTTCTCATTTTAAAAGAAATAACAGAATCATTGAGAGAGAGAGAGAGAGAGAGAAAGAGAGAGAGAAAGAGAGAGAGAGAGAGAGAGAGAGAGAGAGAAAAAGAGAGAGAGAGAGAGAGAGAGAGAGAGAGAGAGAGAGAGCGAGAGAGACATCCCATCACTCCCTGCTCCAGCAACATTTCAAAAGTGATGAGAGAAAGTAGGTCATTTTTTTCCAGGCCGTTAACTACGGTTTTTCTGCAGTTAATAATTTGTGCGAAAATGTATGAAGGTCCTGCAAGTGTCAAGGATCCGTAAGGTCACATTGAACTGTAGGACTGTCATTTACACTGACCTCTGTTACCATTCACTGAATACCAAGGAGGGTGAAATTTGTCCACCTTAAATTCCAAAAAGATTAAAGAACAGCCGCATAATTGTGTGTCTGCGTGTGTGTGCATCTGTGTGTTTGTGTTTGTGTGTGTGTGTGTGTATGTATGTGGAAGACCTATTTTTGGTCAGCTATAACATCCATGGGTTTTACAAAGCAATTAATAAGAGAAGAAGTATGGGAAAGTGCAAGGGCATGTGGGATATTGGATTTAACTCTGTAGACTACCTACTTACCCATGTACCTGAGCAATACCATTTCTTCCGAAATCAATACTGAATTCAAATCAGATATCTGAATTATGTATGCTTGGCTCCGGGGCTGCCAAAGATATGGCTGGCTTTGAGGTTAACAGATGGTGGCATAAAATGAAATGGGTGTCCTTCTTAAAATATACCCAGTCACGGAGGACATTTGAATCTTTGCGCATCTTTACTGTTTTTTAAAACGCTTCTGCGACACTTTGACATGCACGCACAATCGCCCGGTTAACTCATTCAGACCTGTGTGCAGCTTAACTGTGGAAAAACATCACAGGGCCGCCAGTGTAGGTACATTCCCCTGCAAATCTATTTTAAATGTGGCACAACTGTGGGTCAAGCACTTACGCAGAGCTCTCCTCGTCACAAACAAGGAAAGCCAACCGTGCATATCATGTATTTCTGGGCCTGAAAAGGCTCAGAAAAAAATACATGCTTTTATAAATTTTTTTTAGTAAATGCCCGTGCCCACCGACCACACAAACGTCTTGCGTTTAAAAAGAACAAAATCCTCCTGGAAACAACAGCAGCAATCCATTAGTTTCCAGACAGGCGGATTCAGTGATTTAATCATTTTCCAGAGCTTTCTGTATCCTCCGTGACAAGTGTAGGTGGAGGAGTGCTGGACTGAAGCTTGGCTGTGGGGTGAGTGGGTGGGTGGGCTGTGGGGAGGAGGGGTTGGGGGCTGTGGGATGGGTGGGTGGTTAGGTGGGCTGTATGGAGGAGGTGCTGGGGGCCGTGGAGGTGGGCACTCAAAGGTGTGTAATAACATTTTGGAGTCCAGAGTGTCGAGTCCACAGCACGGCCCAAGAAAAATGACCCTCACTGCCAGCTCTAAACCCCATTTTACTCTGTCTCCACAGCAACGGAGACAATTTATTTCGCAGGCAGACAGGTGAAGTTTTTGATAACTTTCTCCTGACCACCCCTCCCCCAAACGCACTTGTGGAGGAAGTCGAAGTTGTACCGTGGCGGTTAAATCCGACAGGAAACCGTAAGGGCCGTGTTCTGGATGCATAACCCCCCCCCCCGAATCCGCTGCCGTTTCCCCTCACGTCCTTAAATCTGTCCTTGCGGCTGTGAAAAAGTCACTCAATATCCGCAGGGACACTGGAATAGCCAAGTGCACAGAGTGTCACCCGCGCAACGGATAGCCCATGAATAAAGCCTGCCAATGCAACTTAACCTTTTACTTGTTTTATCATATCATTCAGACTGTAATGTCCATAATTACTGCCATCATTGGCACAATTACAAATATTCATAAAGAGCAGTCCAGGCATGAGACGGCACACACACTATCCAAGCTGTCAATGGATGTGTTTAGCAGCTCTTTGCAAACTGCCATTTTGTTCCGATACGGTTTCCTTGTGCGCCCGGAGCCACTCAGCGAACGCGAAGAGTATCAATTATGCATGATTGACAGAGCCTGCCTCCAGTTTCACTATTAGAAATGACACCGTTTAAATGGCGGAGATTGGCTATAAAGCATCTCCGGACTGGCACCTCCGTGTCTCCTGCTGATAGCTCCGCTCCTTCTAGAAGCATCTATCAGCGCAGTGTTGACTCCTCATTACGCTAATACACTCCCCATAACTGTCTCCGTTCGGTTTGTGGAAACCCATTCGCTGAACTCCAAATGCAATAAGAGCCCTTCGCTTGCCACCAGATTAGAATACTCCCCACCGCTGTAATGAAATCAGACTGGGCCCTGACTGAGAGAAAATGGTCCATTTGATGAATCTCGCTCTGTATAATGTTACCGTATTATGCTTTTTACTGTATTCATTTAGGTGTGATAAATGGAGGGCGCTCGACCCCGGTTTGTGCATGAGAGAGGGGCGCGGGCGTGACGCTACACAATCACAGATCTAAAGCAACAAAGACAAGACCGTGGGCCCGGAAACATTTATGACAATCTGTATAATCACACAATCGCTCGGCGCTCGGCGCTGGAGACTGATTCCTCACTGTTATTAATGTGCCCACTCCAGCGCTCGGACCCCGCCTTAATGTTTCAGCTTTCGTATTTTTCAGCCGCAGGACGCACTGATGCACTTGCACATCTTCATCTGCTTGCAAAATGATTTTTGGCAGTTGTCCAGGGCACAGCACTTGATTACGGTGTAGATTTTTTTGCTGCTGGTTCAAACCTTAATTCGAGGACCACTCAATTCTACACGTCAGGACGATCCTCGTGAATATTTGCTTGGCTGCACTGCTTGGGAGATTCCTGCCCCGATTTAAGGGTGTTAAATGAAAGACATAAAAGCTTTTCTATACAGGTACTGTATAAAGCCAGAGCATGCACTACAAAAAATGTCTGTCTAACAAGGGTTTTAGTCTTGTAATGAGTGGAAAGTGGAAATATTTTTTACTTATCTTACCCCACAGGCAAATCATGAAATGAGTAAAACAATCTCACCCCATTGGGAATGATTTTGTCTTATTTTGCAAAAAATTTACAGAAATAAGATTCTAGTCTAAATATAAGATTTAAATGCTTGTTAAGATTTGTTTTTTGCAGTGTGGTCTGTTCTCACACACAGGTACTGTATAAACCCTGAGCACGGTCTGTTCTCACACACAGGTACTGTATAAACCCTGAGCACAGTCTGTTCTCACACACAGGTACTGTATAAACCCTGAGCACAGTCTGTTCTCACACACAGGTACTGTATAAACCCTGAGCACGGTCTGTTCTCACACACAGGTACTGTATAAACCCTGAGCATGGTCTGTTCTCACACACAGGTACTGTATAAACCCTGAGCATGGTCTGTTCTCACACACAGGTACTGTATAAACCCTGAGCATGGTCTGTTCTCACATACAGGTACTGTATAAACCCTGAGCACAGTCTGTTCTCACACACAGGTACTGTATAAACCCTGAGCACAGTCTGTTCTCACACACAGGTACTGTATAAACCCTGAGCATGGTCTGTTCTCACACACAGGTACTGTATAAACCCTGAGCACAGTCTGTTCTCACACACAGGTACTGTATAAACCCTGAGCACAGTCTATTCTCACACACAGTCTGTATAAACCCTGAGCATGGTCTGTTCTCACACACAGGTACTGTATAAACCCTGAGCATGGTCTGTTCTCACACACAGGTACTGTATAAACCCTGAGCACAGTCTGTTCTCACACACAGGTACTGTATAAACCCTGAGCACAGTCTGTTCTCACACACAGGTACTGTATAAACCCTGAGCACAGTCTGTTCTCACACACAGGTACTGTATAAACCCTGAGCACAGTCTGTTCTCACACACAGGTACTGTATAAACCCTGAGCACAGTCTATTCTCACACACAGGTACTGTATAAACACTGAGCACAGTCTGTTCTCACACACAGGTACTGTATAAACCCTGAGCACAGTCTGTTCTCACACACAGGTACTGTATAAACCCTGAGCACAGTCTGTTCTCACACACAGGTACTGTATAAACCCTGAGCATGGTCTGTTCTCACACACAGGTACTGTATAAACCCTGAGCACGGTCTGTTCTCACACACAGGTACTGTATAAACCCTGAGCATGGTCTGTTCTCACATACAGGTACTGTATAAACCCTGAGCACAGTCTGTTCTCACACACAGGTACTGTATAAACACTGAGCACAGTCTGTTCTCACACACAGGTACTGTATAAACCCTGAGCATGGTCTGTTCTCACACACAGGTACTGTATAAACCCTGAGCACGGTCTGTTCTCACATACAGGTACTGTATAAACCCTGAGCACGGTCTGTTCTCACAGCACAGACTTATTTCCCTGACGGTTTACAGCCAGCCCTGGTACCTCACAGAGAAGTAGAGAATTAGGGTGGGAAGAAAAGGCTTGAGAGTGGCAGAGTGAGAGACAGAAAGAGAAAAAGACAGTGAGGGAGAGAAAGAGAGAGAAAGAAAGAGGGGAGAGAGATATAGAGAGAGGCAGAATGAGAGGGAAAGTGAGTGAGGGAGAGAGTGCACTAGAGGAGAGAAAGAAAGAGAGAGAGAGAGAAAGAAAGAGAGAGAGAGACAGCAGTGTACTGTGCAGGGTGCGGGGAGCTGGCAGACACAGCACTGCAGAGCCCACATTAATAATGTTGGTGTCATCCCTCAGGAGGGAGGGTCCATAACGTTCAGCTTCCCTCCTCGTGAAATAATTCTTCAGCGCTGAGGTCAGTGTCTGTCAGCCCCTCACACTGCACTGGGGAATAGCAAAAATGGGCGACTTTACATCCCATCGCCATATTGATATACTACACCATCTCCATCTGCATCCAGATAAAAGCGCACATGGCCGTTTGGGCCAGGCTCAAGGTCGCCGGAGGTTGAGCCGCTACAGAGAAAGGAGCGAAGAGGCGCGGCTAAACATTCTCCAAGACCTCACGGACACAGCGCTTTATCATTTCAGACGAGCGCCTTTTTCCCGTCGCGTACGACGCCTCCTAAGGTGTGCGGGATTCGGCCTTTGGGATTTTTCGGCAAAGATCCCATTAAAACGAGGCGCCGGAAAGCAGTTTAAAAACACAGAGGCTCCGCTGAACAAAGAAACGGCGCTTCTGACGGGAAGTTTAAATTCCAAACGGAGCTGGTTTAAAAAGCGGAGACTGCCTACTTCACGCAATCTGTTCGCCACTTGATGCTTAATTGCGTCACTTATTCGCTTTCCCAGACCCTCTCCTTTCTTTCATCACGTTTGGTTAAGATTCTGGTCCGATGAGGCTGATGCTAAACGGCTCCCTGCGAAGCAAAATCAATGTCGTAACTTCAAAGGTGCTAACAAGCCGCATTAGCGGGCGTACGCAGCTCAGTACAAACAAAGCGCCCAGACTCGTACTACGCACACTGGTAGAACTTGGATTCAGAGAGCCAGCAAGCAGAGCACCACTGACAATCTCACCTGTCCTTTCCACAGCCCTGACCCGCAGAAAGATGTTGAGAGACCCAGATCTAGTGTACAGAGCAGCCATGAAAAAAATAACTATAAGAAATCACCTAGAGAAAACATTATCATTCATGCTGTGAAGATTTTTCACATAATGAAAAATTGGAGCAAGCAAGTTCAATTTTGTATAATTCTGTCCAGGGGATCTGAGAGCTTGCAAATTCAATATGGAGGCCATCGCTGGGATTTGGGAGACTCAAAATGTAATACTGGGGGCTTAGATCAGGGAACTTTTGAGTCAAGACCCCTGCAATGCAGAGAACTGCGATCCGTCGTGTCAAAGCTGATGCACTTTCTTCTTCTCTGAAAAATATATTGATGCAGAATCAGGAGAAGAAACTCCAAGTCAGGGGGCTTTAACCCAGACATTTGAGAGCAGATAAATTCCAGGGAAAGAACTTAGCTGAAGTAGTACAGCCCGCAGAATAATTGTCAACAGCATAGCTGCAAATTTGTTGTGGATGTGTGGGAGTGCGAAACGTTAGGAGATTACTTCAGGCATTGTGGCGGTATCTCCAGGCCTTCCAACCTTGCAGCAAGCCAAACGGTTAACAGCGGCTTGACACTGAACTAAAACCCTTTATACGAGACATTCCGAGAATTAGGACTCTCCTTGGAACCCGTGGTCTCCTTTTCATCGACATCTTGCCTGAAGTAGGTAAGCGTTAGCGAAATGAGAGACTGCTCCACAAACGGATTGACATTTCTAAATTAAGAAGCACCTGTCCAAATGGAGGAGCAGTGGATGGGGGGGGGGGGGGGGGGGGAAGCGAGAGATGAATAATGATCCAACTGCTTTTTTGACAGAATTAAAGAAATAACTCCAGGAGACGGAAATCTTGGGACGCATCTGTGGACGCTCCAGGCGATGCCATCTGCATGTGGCGCACCTGTTTGGGACTGCCCGGGAGACAGAGGGCGCCATGCCGCCCCGCCAGCCACCTGGGCAAGGGAAACAGGTGCTCAGCCTTGCCAATTAAACTATTACACAAATACAGGTTTTCCTCGGGGGAGGAAATTAGCGGCCCACATCGAAACGACAGAGCTACCGAGACTGACGGGCGGTGAACCAGATAAACACTTTTGTGATGAGAGTTCTCACTTTTTTCTGCTGATTGAAGTAAACAGAACGATGACGTGCAGCCAGCGCACCAATACCGCCGCTTCAGTGAAATTAACGAGCGCTGCTAATTACCCTTTTCATTTGGAAACTTTTATTTATTTATTTTTTTCCTTTTCGAAATCCCAGTTTTACAAGCCAGCCTCCTCGAGCATGAAACTCAGGACTTCCCGGTGTGGCTGTCGAAACGGCAAACAATGAACGTTTGCCATGTTCAGCCGAACCTCTCAGGCACACACCTGCTCTTTTCCTTTTAAGTGGGCGAGGCTCAGAGCTAAACATATGGCTTTAAGGATATTTACAAGTACTACAAGCGTAGAACAGCATGCATATCTTGCCGTGTTTTTAATATATTTTCACAATTAAATCAATGAAAGTGAATTTTTAATCAAATTTAAAAGTTCAATTTATACAATTCATCAAAATCTTCATGCAATCTTTCTTTGTAAAATTCATAATACTGATCATATTGATTCCAGAGTTGATGATTGTTGAAATTGAACATACAATAAACCAATCAGTATCATATCATTTTAGTTGATAACTCAATATACTTTATTTTTTACAAAACATCCAGTGTTTCGGTAGTGACTGCACTGTTTCGGTAGTGACCACAGTATTTTGTTCTCAAGGTTGTATCATATTCCCTCAACCTTATTGCTTAATCTTAACTCATTACATGCCTTATGTTGGAAATATTACAAACACAAATGTTTTGGGGTCAATAGAATCATTTTATTTTTGAAGACATAACAATTGTTCATCCATAACCATTTAAAGTACATGTTTAACCTTTAGTCCACAAAACATAGCCTAGCTAATGTTAGCCTACATAGTTACTTACATCAGAAGACATAAACTAAACTGTGGTCACACTACTTAGGTATGGAGCCCTAGCTAGCACTTTAGTAACAGGGCTGAAATAAAGGGGGATGAGGCTAGAATGGGTAATCTGCTTGGTATTTTGAGCAAAACACTTCATAGACATGTTTTTTATATATCCAAGACCTATAATATATGCTTAAAAATAGTATAATAGGAGACCTTTAAAACATTTATTTCAAAACAACCTGCTTACCATTCCTTTTTGTCACTACCGAAATGATCATGTCACTACCGAAACTTAACCATATGTTTCGGTAGTGACTGTTTCGGTAGTGACGATTCTAGCTAAGTTTGAGCATAGCTAAAGAATGCTAGCAAGTACATGGCTAGCATACATGTCTTTGAAGAGGTTTACACACATAAAAACATAATACTTTGCATAAAACCCCCAAAAAGTTTACCTAATAGAAGAGAATATGTGTTCGGTAGTGACAATTCTTAAGGTTACACGCCGATTTTCAGATTTTGGAACAGATTTATATCAAAAGTATGGGATATAGCTACTTACCATTCAGCCATGAGGGACAGGGATGCACTGTCACTGTCTTGTCAAAAATGCAGGGGTGTGGCTAAAAACCAGGCTCAGCCATTGGACTAAAATAGCTTGTGTTTCGGTAGTGACATGAAAACTGGGGACATGATTTTTTGAGGATAGTTTATAGTTTAAAAAATTAAACCCACAATAAATCTAAATATTCCAACTTCTGTTTGAACGTAATCATAAAGATCTTCGAAATACACCATCGAACAAAATAAAAAAAAATGTTTTAAGTGTTATTTACAGAAATTGAAATTTAGATGTCAGGGTTTGGGACAGCTCTTGTGTTTAAATAGACCATAACATATTCTTAGTAAATATCTATGTCTGAAGACTTCATTGTTTTGTTAAATCGTTTTTCTTGTTGTGGGACCGCACTTTGTACTAATTCGGTAGAATGCCCCATATACGCTAATATGCTACTTTCACATGATGTGCTCTTTCAACAGAAAAAACTCATGGCTGAACTGTCTTCTTCAATGTCAACAACCCTACATGCAGCGCAAAGATATCAGCAAACGTGGAGGATCTGGCCTTTATGTAAATTCCAAACGGGGACAAAATCCTGGAAGCGACATGCTTTCTAGATTAAACTGGGGGTGTCCGGCGGGGCCCTGAAACGATTTGTCTCCCCCCCCCCCCCCGACTGAACAGAAAAATGCAAATATAACCCATTTGTCTCGCAAGGCCCCAAATAAATGGTTCCAATGCCGTTTAATTTCTAACCGCTCTGCTCATACCCTTCTTTTTTTATTGCGAAGAGCCTTTCTGTTTGAGTTATAAGGAAAAGAACCTACCTTAAAAAGTCATGATTTAGAGAGATCCCCACACCAACACCTCAGTGAGCCTAACAGAGCAATGATACTGCATGGCTGCGCAGGAGAGCTTGTAAATCACTGGTCGTTACATGGCTGGGTTCTTTAGAATACAAATCGATTTCCATCTTAAGCCAACCGGGGCATTGGGGCCTGTGTATAGTATGCACTATGCACAGCCTATGCCATTAAGTAATAATGTATGAACTACTGTTGGGGCCTCAAGCAGGTCCTTCCGCAAATTCCTGAAAGTAAGAGAACATTCAGCCAATGAGATTACAGCCGTCCACCTGTATAATTTTATCGAGTTTATTATTTTTTTTAATTGAATTGACATTCATTTGCCGAAGTAGGGGGAAAACTGTGAAGGCTTTATATTGCTGTCTTCTTTATGCTTGTTAGAACTACATGAGACTATCTGGGAGTAAAGGTTACATTAACATAGAGCGATCAGGACGCAGGCCGGCAGCTTGCGTTTCCTCTGCACGTCGTGATCCGTGACTATTAATTGCGTTCATATTAATTGCTAGTGGCCTCGGCGGGCCGGGGGTTGAAATGTCCCTTCCGTTAATCTACCCTTTAAAACAAACAGAGAGGCAAAGGAGGGGGAGGGGGGCGAGGAGGAGGAGGAGAGCCTGGTGATGCGCGGCTACTTTCTGCTTCCTGTCACCTCGGGGGTCCTTTCAGCCAGCAAGAACTGGCCTTCCGTGGGTGGCCCAGATACCCGCCGAGAGCCATTCCCACACTTGCCTGGTCACGGGTTCAGCGATTCTCAAAAAACACCCACAGGGCCATCTTGGCCACCTCTTGCCCCTCGGCTCCGGCTACCCTTTTTTAGCCGAGTACCGCTAACGTGCTTCGCTACCACCATGAGCGCCGAACTTTAGGGCGCTCGCCAGTCACCGGAGGACCGAGCCTCTGCTTTTTTTCTCGCTAATAAAAATGCCGTTTAGTCTCATTTTCCGTAATTAGTGAACTATCGAATGAGTAAACAGCAGTGGAGGCAGGTCCTGTGGCCCACTCCTCACTGATACGGTAGATCTAAACCAAGCAAGTGGCATCGTGTAGCTTAATTAATGCTACACACCAACTCCAGAGAGTACCTCCAGGCTGTTTATGTGCCTGCAACTTGCATCATTAAACAGCTCTCGTTTCCGCTAATATTTTTCTTGCTTTTAAAAAATATATATATTTTTTTTTTAAAAGTAGGTGTGAAGTTTTGTTATTGTTGTTACTCTTTCGCCTTGTCGTTTTGACACAGCTCGCCCGTGAAGGGAGGTGGTTCTAAATAACTATTCTTAGTTTAAGTGCGCCGAACACAATTGTTCTTTCCGTGAGGCAGTGGCGAACTTTGTAGTGAAGGCACACCTATTAGTTTGTGAGGCCGTGAGGATGCAGGAATAACACCGGCTATATCCACCGGATCAAATAACTGGTCCGCCGGGGGTTCCTGCTGGTCCTCTCTTAGCAGTGAGGTCGACTTAAAAGAATATCTGCCACTCATCTGATGACCACTTTATATGCAGCGTTCATCGATTCACATTAAGAAACATCTCTCCGACAGCGCGCTGCTAAATAATTGAGAGGGTATGCTGTCACCGAGGGTTCCTCTGTGCTGCTGGGACCAAATTAAAGTTGAAGATCCCATCTACAAAAAAAAAAGGAACGGACATCCTTGCAAAAGGGGGTGAAAAACCCAAGCGCAGCTCTACCTAATTATGACTGAATGAAAAGGGCTATCAAAGCTAGCCAAAAACAAGCGTACATCTGAGGAAGATTCTAAATTATTTTAAGAAGGACATTAGTTATGATCAAACTGGATGAGAGTATAAAAAAGAAGGATGAGGAGATGGGCAAAGGTGCTTTTCTAAAGTGTTCTGGGGAAAGTGGAAACAAAGAGGCAGAGGTGGTGAGAGCAGGGTGAGCAGTAAGGCCTAGTGGTGAGAGCAGGGTGAGCAGTAAGGCCTAGTGGTGAGAGCAGGGTGAGCAGCAAGGCCTAGTGGTGAGGGCAGGGTGAGCAGGAAGGCCTAGTGGTGAGAGCAGGGTGAGCAGTATGGTCTAGTGGTGAGAGCAAGGTGAGCAGTAAGGTCTAGTGGTGAGGGCATGGTGAGCGGTAAGGTCTAGTGGTAAGCGCAGGGTGAGCAGTAAGGCCTAGTGGTGAGAGCAGGGTGAGCAGTACGGTCTAGTGGTGAGAGCAAGGTGAGCAGTAAGGCCTAGTGGTGAGAGCAAGGTGATCAGTAAGGTCTAGTGATGAGTGCAGGGAGAGCAGTAAGGTCCAGTGGTTAGCGCAGGGTGAGCAGTAAGGTCTAGTGGTGAGAGCAAGGTGAGCAGTAAGGTCTAGTGGTGAGGGCATGGTGAGCAGTAAGGTCTAGTGGTGAGGGCAGGGTGAGTAGTAAGGCCTAGTGGTGAGCGCAGGGTGAGCAGTAAGGTCTAGTGGTGAAGGCAGGGTGAGCAGTACGGCCTAGTGGTGAGAGCAGGATGAGCAGTAAGGCCTAGTGGTGAGGGCAGGGTGAGCAGTAAGGCCTAGTGGTGAGGGCAGGATGAGCAGTAAAGTCTAGTGGTGAGGGCAGGGTGAGCAGTAAGGCCTAGTGGTGAGGGCATGGTGAGCAGTAAGGCCTAGTGGTGACGGCAGGGTGAGCAGTAAGGTCTAGTGGTGAGGGCAGGGTGAACAGTAAAGCCTAGTGGTGAGAGCAGGGTGAGCAGTAAGGTCTAGTGGTGAGGGCAGGGTGAGCAGTAAGGCCTAGTGGTGAGGGCAGGGTGAGCAGTAAGGTCTAGTGGTGAGGGCAGGGTGAGCAGTAAGGCCGGGACACACACTGACCCCTTCCAAATTTGCACCCCAGGGCACTGAGCACTGGGACGTGAAATAAGTGCAGAGCTGGTGATGTTTTTTGGTGTAGATGGGGGTGGGGCAGGGCGGGCTGATTGACAGGCACAGGGCCGTGGCCTGGGAAGGAACTGACCTGACGGGGTTGCTGGTTAGGGACACGCGCAGGGACTCCAGGCAGTTGAGCAGCTTGTCCTCGGCGATCCCGGAGCGCAGCTCATGGACGAACTCCTGTGACGACAGCGTGCACTCGTGCTTGCTGTTCCTCAGCCCTCCCTGCAAAACACACACAGGGGCCCGGTGAGCAGAGTCCACCCGGCTTCTCGCCTAGTCCAGCCTGCCGGTCCCGCGACAGTCCTTACAGCAGCATCCACGTATCTCACTCAAAACAGGCCAAACATGGGGGATGCAGGCCTTAAACTGTAGAGCAGACCTTTCTTCCTGCCTGTCTGAAGCAGTGGAGCTCCCAGCAGAGCCAGTGTAAATGCACCTCTCCCCACACGCCCTGATAACGGCACGCTCCAGGAGTACGGCGGCTCGACGGTATCCTTCATTAAAGAGGCCGTAATGAGAACGGCGAGCGACACACGCGCGCCTGTAAGCCTCCACATTCCACTGAACCTGCGCGGGAGCGATTTTATTATGAGAGATGGGGGTGCGTGGTGGGGGAGGAGGGGACACCTGCTGTCCGGATATCAGGTGGAGCGTATATCAGGTGCACCGTACCCCAGTGCGTTTAGGAGTCCCGCAGGTGAGAGTGATTGCTGCTGCTGCCGGGGACAGGGCTCTTTTACCCATCATTACCCCGGCCCAGTTTCCCCGAGCTGCTCTCTCCCAAACCCTACCCCCCTCCCCCTCCTGCTTACACAAACCGCTCCACATTAAAAATAAATACAATAAAATAAAAAAAACCCAAAGCAACCAAAAAAAAACAACTTCCAGTCTTTTCACTGAATTTATCCACAGTGTTTTTTCTTGTTTTTTTTAAAATATGTATATAACTTTTTTTTTGGTTGCATTTTTCTGTTTCTCTTTTTATGCAGGGAGAAAAGGGAAATGAAAAATGGTGCCGAGTCTCGAAGGTGCCGCTCTTAAAAGGAGCCAAACTCCTGCTTCATTGAGACTAACATATCCTAATGTGAGGTGCAGGTGATGGGAATGAGGACAGATTAGCACTCTCCACGCCTAGAGTTTCATTAAGTACACGGGAGTGTGGAGCAGGCCACAGAGGATCTCCCCCCCACAGATAGGGAGTGAACCGCCACGGCTGCCAGCTCTCAGGCTCCCTAACAGCGCAAACATACACACTCAACATGGATGCATTAACACAGTCCTGTTTACTCCACAACATACACACTCAACATGGATCTATTAACACAGTCCTGTTTACTCCACAACATACACACTCAACATGGATGCATTAACACAGTCCTGTTTACTCCACAACACACACTCAACATGGATCTATTAACACAGTCCTGTTTACTCCACAACATACACACTCAACATGGATGCATTAACACAGTCCTGTTTACTCCACAACATACACACTCAACATGGATCTATTAACACAGTCCTGTTTACTCCACAACATACACACTCAACATAGATGCATTAACACAGTCCTGTTTACTCCACAACATACACACTCAACATAGATGCATTTACACAGTCCTGTTTACTCCACAACATACACACTCAACATGGATGCATTAACACAGTCCTGTTTACTCCACAACATACACACTCAACATGGATGCATTAACACAGTCCTGTTTACTCCACAACATACACACTCAACATGGATGCATTAACACAGTCCTGTTTATTCCACAACATACACACTCAACATGGATGTATTAACACAGTCCTGTTTACTCCACAACATACACACTCAACATGGATGCATTAACACAGTCCTGTTTATTCCACAACATACACAATCAACATGGATGCATTAACACAGTCCTGTTTATTCCACAACATACACAATCAACATGGATGCATTAACACAGTCCTGTTTATTCCACAACATACACACTCAACATGGATGCATTAACACAGTCCTGTTTACTCCACAACATACACACTCAACATGGATGCATTAACACAGTCCTGTTTACTCCACAACATACACACTCAACATGGATGCATTAACACAGTCCTGTTTACTCCACAACATACACACTCAACATGGATGCATTAACACAGTCCTGTTTACTCCAGTCAAGGTTGATGTCTTGTTGCCGGTCTATGAGCAGGAATTCTTGCCTGTCTATGACTGGCACCCTCTTGGCAGGCAATGTTTAAAGCTTGAACAGCATGGGAAGACAACCGTGGGGCTGGAGTGCCAGAGACGGTCCTGGTTTTAGCTCCATCCAAACCTCTAACTACATCACAGCATTGATTTGAATTAATCAGGTGTAATGAATGCAGGTGTTCAATTTCTGGAGGCACTCACCATTTCATTTCAGAATATTCAGGCTCAGACTCTTAATCATTCAACAAAACTCTTGTGAAAAAGCTCAGATGGAACAAAAACCTGAAATGTCACCGGACCAGGGTTGCCTACCCATGTTGTACAGGAAGCAAGTCTCAAACATTCAAAGGTTTCACAGAAAGGTAATTATTCACATCAGAATCAACACACAGTTTGGTACTCAAATAGGGGTTGTGGGGGAAAAGACAGCTTCTTCTTGGTTCTCCAAATTGGTACAAGCTATACTGAAGCATAACAAAAAAAAAACCCCGACCCCCCTCCCTACTCCCCAGCGTCTCTGCAAATAAGTCTGCATTAATCTAGCCACAGTTCTCCCTGTGCTGAAATCAATGTCTGTTACCTGTCAGGCCCAACTGTATTCTACTACCACGCCACAGGTAAAATAATCTTCTAGCTACAGAAGACAAAGGGAAGAAGTGGTGAAGTCTGTCAATCCATTTCACTGCTCCACTGTTCCTTTGTTTCCCCAACAGTAAGAGCCTGAATTACAAGCGACTGAGCCTAATACCTATTCTTGTATTCCGGGCTTTTTCTTCTTGTATTGCCTTATGAATGTGGCGCTGTAGAGGTATCTAAATCCACTTTAACAAGTATTCTTCTATTTTGTTTTTTGTTTTTTCCGCCTTCCAGAAAAAAACAACCTGCCAAACAAAGTTTGGTAGAGCTCGGCCTGGTTGTCAAAGTAACCCAGTTACAAGGAGCAGTGGAATAAGGTAGGCATATAAACATGGGGGGAGGGGGGAGAGTACTGTAGCGTACAAGCTGCATCAGAAAGTCCTTGACTGCAACGGATTCGCTTTAATGTCATCGTTTCCACAGCCCGCCGAGGCGCCCAACCCACTCCGCAAATAGAAGGCGGTTTGAGGGTTAATAGTCAGCCTTTTCCAGCTAGGCGAGGCTGGCCTCCTTTCAAGCATCGCCAGAAAAGGAAAACATTTTTTGGCATTGCACTGAAGCGAAAAGCAAACCCCATATGAAGGAACATAAACATTCCAGAAAAATCAACGACCATTGAGTTACAAAAAACGCCCATTTTCAAACACGGGAATGCACAGAAGTTATTGTAAATTAAGTATTGTAAATTCAGCAGCACTGTGCATATTGAATGAATGAATATTCCATGTGCGTGGTAGAACATCCAATTTAAATTCACCTGAACATTCAAATATTTGCCAGCGTACGTCTCATTTGTAATGCTTGTACCATTCAGATTAATCTACAGCCCTCATGCCTGTACATCGAAAATAACTTCATATAAAACTACAGTTATTCAGTACGCAAAGAGAGAGTGGAGGTTTTTCAAAATCATATTAGTTATGAGCAAAATGAAAGGAAACACTGAGAAGTGGAAAACCTGGACGTACGCTGGACGTGTTCAGATCGGAGGTCAGCCTTGTGAAGCTACTTTCTTCATTTTGGCCGACTGCAGGGGATGATATCGATATCAGCATATGCTGTAACTGTCAAAGACGTTGGAGCAAAAATGAAATGGACAACTGTCTCTCTCTATCTGCTCATATGGCTGCCACATCCAAGAGAGCCTGGCGACTCATGTTCATTACGCCCATGAATTATGAATATGTAACATATGCATCATTTTTTAATTGCATTCAACATTTTCAGTGCCACATTTCCCCTCCGAGTTAAAAGAAGCGCTTCTCCACCCAACCCTCTGCCATCAGCACGGAGGGTGCTCCATCTGCTTCAACCAAAGGTGGGTGAGGGGTGGAGTCTGGCCCCAGACCCTACACCAGAAAGGATCAGAAACCAGAAGGTCAGCGCTGTGGAGTGTGACCTCTGACCCCGTCTATACAAAAGAGTGGGAAACCAACCCCCCACCGCGCCTACCAACAGAAAACTCCCGAGAAATATTTCCTGACGTAATGTTTGACCAACAGCTTTTCATCTGGGATGGACTTGCTTCTCAAACTAAGCCAATCAGCACACGATGATAAAATGTGCATACATTAGCCTGAATGGGCAGCTGTGCAGAAGAGCTTGAATCAGAATGATGATTGGCTATTACGCTCACCTATGAACAAATCGGATCACTTCTTAACCTCCGAAATAAAATAGGGGAATCTGCCTCTAAGTGCGGTTCAGAGACACAACCAGACATAAGTACAGCACAGCAATACATGTTCCAGATAAATATTAGAGACTATTATTCATTCCTTTCCTCTTTTTTAACATTTGTAACTTGATTCTCAGCCAATATTAGATTTTTTTCCCCCAGAATAACTGGCTACCTCCTGTCTTCTGCTATTTCCTGAACGGATTCATTTGTATGCCCCATTGAAATTTGGCACTGACTCAGTTTGCCCCATTTTTGCTGATGTGTGAATCTCTCAGAAGAGTCCGCAGTAAGCTGCTGCTTCTTCCCTTACCTGTGCAGCTGAACAATGTCAGGAGCTGAACAATGTCAGGTTTCTCCCAAACTCTCAATATGACTCCCCTCCTGACCTCTCCACCTCCCTCCAGTCCATCACACTGTGCTCTCCGCAAAAAAATATATACAGGTCGGCGCAAAACTCTTCCCTGTCTTCCTGGCAACGCATTTCACCGTCGCTGTCTCTTTCTAGCAACGCGTTTAGAAACAAACGTGGCTCTCTTTGTACAATTGACAACCTCCTTTTGTTAATGTCATTTAGTTCGCTCGCTGTTTGACAAAAGGATTTGTGGTTAAGAGTTGGAAACAAATTGCCGCTCTCTGAAGAATTTGCATTAGCTGGCTCCCATTAACAAGGAAACAGATATCTGGAGTAAGAACAAGACGGAGCAGATAAGGTGCAAACCAGAAGGCTTCAGAAAGAGTCAGTTATCATCTTTGGTTAGGCTTCCTTGTTATGTTTAATATTCTGTTCATGGCTTTTATGTAGATGGCACTTCAGTTCAGTTTAAGTGTGTGTTTTGTAAACTGCCAAAGAGCATCATGGTGGCACATACATGTGCATGTTTGCATGTACATCAAAGAAATCCAACTACTTATTACCGTGACTTCCAAGCTGTACGCCTTTCCCCAATCCTCTCTTCCACAAGCGGAGCAGGATACAATCTTTTCATTCATTCGTTTTGAAATGTTAGTCTTTCTCCTCCAGTTCTGACACACTGGGAACAAAATGTCTGCCAACAGGAGACTGGTCTTTTATTGCCTTCCTCCTTCCTCCGTCAACAGCACTGAATTTACTCAGCTCTAATTTTTCCAGTATTGGCCCTTCATTTGTTACTGTCATGCCAGGTGCTGTTCTTCCCGCTTTTTTCCAATTAGACTGACAGAGGAGAGCACAAAATGAACAATCTTCAATGGACAGGTGCTATCTCCATCGAAGCACCTTCCTTCTGAAAATAATACTTGCTCTGCTCCCCGTTTCTATATCTGACATCTTAAATAATAAATTGTGTAGAGAAAATTGCACTCGGTCTTTATCTTCTCTGCAGTTCCCGCGAGGCTGACCGCTCACGACCGAAGACCAGCGGGGGTCTGGTTTCAGTATTAAGTGACCTTTGGCTCTAGAAACCAGAGACACAGGCAGTAATATGCTGTTTAATGACCCCTGGTCAGATCACTCCTGTGGGACAGCGATCAACGGTATGCCGCGCTGCGCTAATCGCAAGAATAGCCGTGTCCGCCATGTTCATCGAACTCCGTTTTCGGGCCACAGGTGCCGAGAAACGCGGTGCGAACGGCTGCGCTTGCGAGACGGACATCGCTCCTGAGAGACGGAACATGACCAAACTGCAGACGACAGCCCCCGAAAGACGCTTACCGCCTCGCCCGTAACCGTATTTCCTGTCAAAGAAAAGCAGCAACCGGGAGCGATTTGGCTTTGGATTGAGCTTTGGGAAAGGCAGCAGAGGCCCGTTTCTGTTTTTCAGTTTGTTTCTCGCTCGGCTCGTTTTCGTCTCCTCCGTCGCCCTACTTACCTGAAACGGCGGAGGAGGGGAGGAAGCACGGCGAGTACGCCGTCGGCCACACCTGTAATGAGACAATAACAAGCCAGCGGCTCGGTCTCGGCCCACTCCCGCTGAGGGGCGCCCGTAGATACATTATTCAGAGCCTTCGGTCGACACCCTGGAAGCGTGGTCTGGAAGCGGGGCCCGGGAGCTGCACGCCTGCGTCTCTCCAGCACGCGGGGAGGGAATAATTACAGGGTTATAGTACAGTACACACTGCCAGCGTAATTTATCTGGGCGTGAGGTCAGGCCGCCAGAATGATCCAGTTAAATTACGGGTCTTCGAAGCGCGTTGTCATCTTAATCTGCCTAATCAAATAAACCGGTGTGGATATCAACAACGTCTGCTTCTTTTTTTTTTTCCCTCTTTTTTGTTCCGTGACCTTTGTAGCAAAACTAATGATTACGATAAATAATAATCAGTGGGATGATTATCATTAGCGTCGCTTGCCTTACAGATATTTACAGCGCCGATGTCAATATACGGCGCTTTCGTTAAACAAATCAAGAATAATAACAGAAAATTAAACGATCGAGAACGCGAAACGAGAGCAGACGAGGAGGGGGGACTTGAATCAAGAACCAATCACAGCGGCCAAATGATTTAAAATGGGTTACATTTTGTTTTCTTATGCAATAATGGAATGAATAATATTAAAATTGTTCTCCCTAAATAAATGCCAAATGGTTGTGGGGTGGGCAAAAAGATGATAATAATGAAGATTTTAATTAGCTCTTCTCTGTATGTGATTAATGAAAATTACCAGAGCGCCCTACTGATCTTTTGAAAAATAACAGATACAATCTTGGCAATTAGTGCACATCAAACAGTATCAAAGCCAAGTGGCTGAAATCTTTTATTCCCTAATTTCCTGCTCATTAGAGGTTGAATGACAGAGTCTTACAGAGGGGAGCATTTCTTTTGAAATCAGTCACACAAGCATGCACACAGCAGACCACACACAGGTGCACACACAGACATGCATACATGTACTACACACACACACACACACATCCATCTACTGTAATACAAAGTTTGGTGCACACGTCGAGGTCTGAAAGGTCAGCTGAAACAGGAATGAGTTGCGGGGCCGACTGCCTGGACAGTGATATCCAGCCGGAAGCTCAGAGGACATTCCCTGCTGTCTGGAGATAAGACATGTCAGTGTGTTCAGGGAGCTCCTCCATGGTACTCCGATTATTTTCCACCAGGAAGGATGACAACATTCCGCTCCCACCCCCCCGCCCGCTCCTGTTCTAAAAGAGTTGTGTCCCTGCAGAGGCTGGCTGTGGGGTCTGGGGGGGGGGGGGTCGTTGAACGCCTGGCTCTGACAGATGTGAAGCGGCAACAATGCCGCCGCTGATTCTAATTACATCAGCCGTTTGTTCCAACTTCCGAAAGCGATTTCAAGAGCTGCGGTCCCCAGACTAGGGTCCCGTCCCATCGCCTACGCCTCTGCCGTATCCCAAAAAACCCTTCAAGCGTCGTCTGCCACCCCGGCGTAACTGGCAGCCAAAAAAAAAACGTCACGACTCAGTTGGGTCAATTCCATCGCAATCGAGACAAATTAAAACACTCGTAGAACATTACAGTAGTTTTTTTCCCCCCAATTCATTAATTGAATTTCAATTGTTTTCCTGATTGGACGGAATTGGAATGGAATAGACTACCAATCCTGCTTTGTATTCTGCCCACATTCCAACTACATTCCAGCAGCTTTCTAATAAGGAACACCGGCCTCAACTTCACACTTCACAGACAGGTCATACAACAAAAAGCAGAGACGTGGGGGGGGGGGGTAAATAGGATGGCGTTAAAAAATAATTATTATCTTTTTAAATTTTGGGGGAAACATGAGTTTCTGGTGAGCAGCCAAGCCATCAGAAGACTTCAAACAAAGCTGGGTTTGGTGCTAATTAAACTGGTCCCCAGGAATGTGCGACAGACAGCCTGCATGTGAGCTGAGATGATTACAGTCTTAAAAGATTTCCACTTTCATTACAACACAAATATGAGCCATAATGCCTGGTAAAGAAAATATAATCGCGCAAAAACTACTTTTAAAACGCTGAAAGGCAACCAAAATGAAAACGCTTACAGTGGAAGGCGCCATTGGCCCTCGCCTGTAAAGGTGATGCTCTACGACCGGGACGTTGCGCTACGCTATCATATTGAACGGGGGAAAAACAGAAGGTCAGCAGAAGAGGATGCGGAGGAATAGCATTTTGGACACGTCAGTTTTATTTTCTCATAACCCATCTTTGAAAAGCCAAGAAAAAAACCTACTGTGTTTCCATAAATGTTTTGCACTTTTTCGAGAGAGAAGTAAGGATATTACCAAGCAGAAAAAGTCTAGTCAAAAGAAAAAGAAAAGCAACAAAAGATAATTCGGTCATTTCAGTTACCAAACATCCCCATCAATCCCCTTATGTATTCCCACAGAATTCACACATGCCTGTAAATTGTTAAGACATGGATTATACTGTATTTATTTACCTTTAACTAAATTGCACGTACCTGTAACAATAGCTTAGTCAATACAATCACAATTTAACAATCTCATTCTCCACCACCATTCATCATACTGACAACATATTACATGCTATTTGTACACAAAAATGCTGTTGATGCAATTAGGTTTAGTATGCTAATGATCTTCTAGCATACTTGCATGTCAGGATATGCTTATACTAAATATATTCCCTAACAGTTTTATAAACAGTCTAATCTGCTTGGGCCTATGGGACTCACTACGTCTCATTTACAGAACCCAACCAAAGCTCAACATCTTGTGCCACGCTTGGTTAAGTCACTGAGCAGCTATGAGAAGCAAAAACGTATTTTTTTGGGTGAACGCATGCTATTCAGTGGGACGGGAATTGGCAGATGCACTGTCAGGCCAAAATGTGTCCGTGAGCCAAAATGTGTCCAGGAATGCTTGGAATGTCGTTGCTATGCCAACAGACACGCTAGCATTGTGACGCGATAGCATTGCACTTGCTTTGACCTCAGAATCGCCGGAGATCGTTGGACGGAGATAAATCACTACATCACTCAAATAACCATCACTATCACTCAGATAACCTTTATAATTTCCCTTTGTATAGGCTACTAAGCTTTATATTGTTAATTGTTTTCGATTTTAGATTGTGTTAGCTAGTGATTCATTTTGAAGTAGATAGTATTTTACTGAAACTAACTAGCTAGCAATACTACATAGTAGTTTCCTGGTCAAATGTTGCTTTATAAAAAAATGAGCATCCGTTAATAATGTTAACAACGCCGGATTTAAAAAAAAAACCCATTCGCCTGTTCGCACTGCAAGTTAAACCAGCGAGGTGGAAAGAGTAAGTAGGCCAATCGTGTTGTTGAATAGCCCAATAAAACTAATCTAATGTCACGTCGTACAGTAGGCCTAATTGTTATTTTTTTGTGGGCCTATTGGTAGTTTTTCTGATGACCGATTAATACCGATTATTATTACGTTTCCTAAAAATGTTTTGTTACGTTGAATATTGTTTTCAATAAATGTTATTTGTTAACTTTTATTTAGTGAGTTGTTGTCATGTTTTGTAGGATAAAAGCAAGCGCGAGCTTGTCACCCGGCGATTCTGAGGTCAAAGCAAGTGCAATGCTATCGCGTCACAATGCTCGCGTGTCTGTTGGCATAGCAACGACATTCCAAGCATTCCTGGACACATTTTGGCTCACGGACACATTTTGGCCTGACAGCACCACAAAGCCTTTTTAGCGCACGATCTTTCAAATCTTTACACTTATACATGACACCTGCATCTTTACCAGTGCAGAGTGACACTTTCAGAACAGCTACTACAAACTGAAAGCCATGAGAGATGTATTTCATAAACAGTGACTGAACCAGTGTAAATTTGGTTCTTGTTTTGTATTTCAATTTGTTGTTCTGTATTTGCTTGGTCTTTTCGCCTAATGGTTTCTCTCAATATAACGCAATAAGGATGAAAAATAATTGAGAATGTCAGTTGAAAACAATAAATATCAATAATCTACCACATGAAAACCTTGTTTCATTTAAATTTTTCACAGATAAACATGATTTATGCCCCCAATGCCTTCATTAGAGTGGATTTCTATATCACATTTTTATCACATTTAATGCAATCTAGCAGAGGTAAATGGCAGCCATTAACCATATATATTTTCTATATTGTTTGGAATTCAAATAAAGATAATAATAGATATGGATTATTCTTTGCAGAAACTGTATTTCTGTATTGTTTTAAAATCCCAATAATGTCCTGGGTATATTTGACGCAGGCTAACAGTTTCACAGGTGCTAATATGGAAACAGAACACAATGGTTAACCAATGTCATGACTGCTGTTAAACAGAGCTGCCTTCAATGTAAGTCTGAAACTATCCGAGGGAATGAGTTGCTCATTATGGAGGAGAGCAGTATTTAAAAAAAGACTCTAAAACGTGTACTTCAACTGTCAGACAGCTTTGCCACTAATGCCCAACCAAAACCAAAGTACTGTCAAACTTGACTTTGCAGAGAAGACAAAGTGACATTAAACATCGACTCCTTAGCCCGGAACTCAGCACCGCATATGGCAGAATTCAGAATCGCACGTCCCTGGTGGCATCAACCTTGATTGCAGACCTGCCTTGTGAGGACCCCTCATCACACAGTGAGAGCAAGTGTGTCTACCTCTGGGAGGTACCTGGGGCCTTTGGGAGGAGACGGTTCTGCCAGCCGACCTCATATCTCCTTCAATCTCTGTAACCCACAGGTGACCATGGAGACGGCGCCCGACGGTCCGCAGCCTTCCCCCTCCCCCACGTCCAGAGGGGGCGGGCCGACGGGGCTCACTCTGATTAATAACCAGCTGCACGTCTTCCCCACCCGCTGGCCCCTGTCCAGGCACTGAGCGGGGATAAGGCCAACCCGAGCGTCCGGCCCCCAAGCGGCTCCCTCGACCGCGGCGCGCTGTGCATCGAGTGGAACTACCAAGGTCAAACAAGGTGACTGAAGAATGTGCCAGACCCTCTCTGCCCGGCGCTCACTAGCTGCCGGGCAGAGATGTCGTCAGTCAACTGTCCCGGCCGTCAGAAAGAGAACCTCCCATCCCTCCGGAATTAACTGTTCTTGACACTTGTAGGAAATTCCGGAGTTGTGTTTGAGTTAAAACGACTGGAAATTAAACTCTCCACCAATTACAGGAAGTGAGAAGGGGGGATGGGGGGATTAAGTTAGCATCCCAACAAAACGGATTCCGAGGAGCACTTCTCAGTGCTTTTGATCCAGATATATGAAAATATCAATAAAATATAATTTGAGCCAGGAAATCTGAACAGCTCTCAGAGCAACTCTGAAATTCACAGAAAGATAAAAGGACAACAACCTGTTCCAAACAACTCCGGGCCGCTTGATAAATAAAATAAAGAACCGGAGATGAAGAGCGCCTCGATAGGCACGGCAAATGAATATATTAATAAAATATTTGCACATCAAAGACTTATTTTCAAATAGTATCTGTGTAATACACATGGAGGGGTCTTAAGATATGCGCCAGAGAAGAATTACACACACCGGGCATCTCTGTCCCCGTTTTATTTTTCTTCAAAACGTATATATTCTGTTGAGAAAGTGAATTAATACACGCATGTTACAAGTGCTTTCAGTTTGAGTAATGTCACAATTCACAATCAAAAATGTCTGCTGCAAATAGCTCTGGCACTGGTACTGGTACTGGATTGGCACTGGTACTGGAGCAGGGTAATAACAGTAACACAGACTCACCCTGATAACAGCATTGGCTAAGCGCATTAAACTGCGTTAACTGAAATACAGTCAGGCAAATGTAATACTCAGTCTGTATTGGTAAAATGATGCAAACGCAACGAGGAAAGTCAATTAAAACAATGAAGTCCATCCCTTCCCTGTATCTCCATGTTAAAGTGAGGCTCTCAGAGCATAAGAGCAGGTCCCTTCATGTAGGACTTCAGCTACATCACAAATAAGAGAAAATAAATAATACATGTGAAGAGTCCACTTTAATGTACCCTCATCCACTGAGCAATAATACAGGTTGCTGCTCAGAGTAGTACCGTGTGTGTGTGTGTGTGTGTGTGTGTGTGTGTATATATATATATATATATATATATATATGAAGCCCAAACAAACAATGGGGGGGGGAAAACAACCCCTGTTATATTTGTCAACTTTGAAACTTCAAAATGTTGGAAGGGAAAAAAAAAATTACTTCGGACAAAAATAATCTTTGAGTTTGCACCTGACAATTTAAAAGATACTTCCTGAAAAGCTGAAGTCAGAGGTGTTAGAATTCCCAACCCGCAATGCTCATTTTACCACTGAATGAGTTTTCACATCACAAGTGAATTCACAAGTGCCAAAAACCTTCAGGTGCATATTTGTTTTGGTTTTTTTCATTTTTACACAAGTCCAAAGCTGATGACATGGATATTTTTACACCAATTATTTATCTTTTCCTTCCCAAACATGGCCCTTTAAAGAGGTCCACTTGAGGGGTGCAGACATATTGAAAACAAGTCCCTGTTACTGGGAGCCTCCAGCCTCCTCTGCCGTTTTAGGACCTTAGCCCAGCACCACAAACTTACCTGTCTGAGGTAGCTAAACCTGAAGCTCACAAAACATATCATCACAGACAGACAAACACACAGACAATGACAAAGCTATACTTATATTTAAACAAACACACGCACGCGCACACGCACACGCACGCGCACACGCACGCGCACGCACACACACACACACACACACACACACACGCACACAAAATAAAAGAAAAAACTGAGCCCGGCAAGCTAGGAGGGTATTTTGAGAACGGCCTCATTTCACAATCTCAAACCGTCCCTCAATCTTGTCCAGATTAATAGCACGCTCGGGCTTCCCGTGCATCCATAATGAACCTGTCAGTCGGCCGAGGAGGACGACGCCCTTTCCCGCGTCGCAGTCCCGACGACTCGGGCGCCCCTGCAAAGCCGCAAGGTGTCACAGAGAGCGGGAGGTTTGTCACGGGGTTGTGTTTCCGCTGCTTGGCGGCCATTTTGTCTGCACTCGATCCCGACGCAGGTGATCTGCACCAGGATTCAAACGTGCCCCAGGCAGCGCTACCTACCGCTATGCTAAAGGAAGGGGAATGTAAAGACATACAGGAGGCCCCCTCGGTTCATCCAGTCCTGCTGCCTCTACGGGCAAACAGGCTTCTCTCCCACGAGGGCCTGCCCTGTGAAGAAAACGGGTATGAGCGGTGCACGTCTCCCCGGTCCACACCCCGTCCCAGCCACAAAATGATTAACTGAAACTTCCAACGCCGGCGTGGAGATGGACCAATTTCCTACTTGTAGATTGATATTGATTGCCAAGGGGGAGAAACGTGATACGATACAGAATCAATGAAGGAAAAATGTGGATCATCCCCACCCTTTACAAAAACAGCTTTGTTTTTTTTATCCATTTCAGGTTTCTGGGAAGAAGGACAAAGTAAATTAAATGTTGGCTACTTTTGATAGGTTTTAGTCTGGCACGTGGCTCTCGTGTGGAGCATGTCGCTTCTAGTTAATTAGACTTGATGTGGGCGGAGTGGGGGATTGAGTCGCTAATCTATTATAGAAGTGGATATTTACAGAAACGGTTGCGTTTAAGTGCCTCACCCAAGGGCACAACAGCAATGCCCAGTCTGGGACTAGAACCTTCAACCTTTTGGTTATAACCAAGTGAGCAGGGTCTCTGGAGTATGGGGGTCAATGTTGTGCAACTTCACAGCGCATCAAATGCAAATTAAGTAAGAGATGAGGCATTTTAGAGGGCAAACCAATTAAATATGGCAAATAATTGTTTTGTTGTTTGTGTATGGTAAGAAAATTATTTTCCCATTTCAACAGGAACTAATGTTTAATTGCTCAGTTGAGTAGTTCATAATTGACCAAAGATCACTTTTTTTTTCCTGGGCTGTAATTTGTAGCTTTGCACAGAGAATGCACTCTGCAGAAAACATTGTTCTAACTGCCTGTCTTGTGCTTATGGCCTAACTACGTTACGGGCCCACTGTGCTGTATTTAATATGTTTCCACAGCTGTCAGTGAAATTGTCACAAGCACCAGCCCCGTTGCCACGGCCACCGAGGAGCCTCACATAAGATGCCCCTCAGCCCACCTGTGAATGCTTGCTAACTGACCGGGGAATGGCGGCCATTGCATTACGAGGGACAATTGAAGAAAAATGAAGCATACAAACTGGTCGCGAGCTTCTGTTCCTGACCTTGTCCTGCTGTGGCATCCAAAGGCTATTGAGTATTGCAGCATTACAAAGTAATCTCTTTCTGCACTGCTGAAATACCACCCTTGTGTGAATATGATTCAATACGCTGCAAGGTACCAGTTTTGACAAGTCTGGAAAGTGATAGCTGGTTTTATCAGCTGAGAGTAGCTGAAGCCCCACTGCAGGTAAACAGACAGCAGTCATTTTTAATCAAAAACGCCGAAATGCAGTGCAGAGGCAGGCCTCTCCCGGATCAGCCAGCGCCGAACGAGCCCAACCTCGCCGTTTTTTCTTGGCGCGTCGCCTCCCCTTGTCCGCGCTGTCATTCATCGCCTCGTAATGATGCGGTTCCCTGTTATCTCTCGCTGATCAATTTGCGAGGCGAGTCAATTCGGCCTGAGAGCAGCGCGCGCGCCGCGATGCGTTCCCCGGAGCTCGCTTCGAGCGCGCCCGTTCAATATTAAAACCCCCGGATTGAAGGGGGAGCCCGGTTAAATTTTTAAACGGGACGCCAGGCGCTCCGATCGCAGGGCACACACCTGAAATCTGCAGGCGCTGGATATTCATCGGGCTGTCGCGGAATCTCACGCGGCTCGACGGAAAGCAACTCACGGCGGAGCTCATTTAAGCACCTGCAGCCTCCTCGCCATTGATTGCATTGTGAGACCCTAATGAGCGCTCCTCTGTCTCTCTTCCTCCATTTTCAGAAAGAGAGACCGGAGGGAGCCCGGGAGGAGACAAGGCTCAAACTGCCTTTGTACTGAAGGCCGAAAGCTCAGCTCAATTCCCAGTAAATAAATGAACAATTCTTCTGATACGGGTTTTCTGCTGTTGCTTAGTTGCGCTCTCTCTCTCTATTTATCTCGGTCTCTCTCTCATCTCTCTCTCATGAACGTAACCCTTCACTCAGGACGCATTGGTTGAACATGAACTTTCAATCGGAATAAGAGTTGTTTTTCTCCGCCTCGCCGTTCTCCGGGACGTTACCGCAGACGTGCCGGGCGAGCACGACGCGAAGGCATCGAATCGAGAGGGGCTGAAGAACCCATTCATGCCGTGGAATGTTTATAAGTACTTCATAGGTTCCATTAGACAAATTGAGGGTCAATCGGCCGCTCGCGCGAACGTTAACCCCGCGAATAACCTTGTTCTCCGAACGATAACGTGCCCTTTCAGCACGCCCGTGCACTGTGCACGAGAAACCTGACAGAAATTAAGCGTCTCGGCTTCCTCAGATTAGACACTAACAGCATTAGGTCCTTATTAGGTGGCCCCTGAATAGATTTACTCCCCCTAGTGACGTGGAGGGGTCCCGTGATTAATGGCAGCGGGGCCCTTGGGGCCCGTGTTAAGCGGCTGCTCCTGCTCCCGTCCCGTCACTCCGGGGTTGTGCTCAGTGAGCCGTGGGCCCCCTTTCGGCTGGCTGCACCCCAGCCGCACGCTCGCTCCCGTATCCTGCGCGCATGCACCTCTCAGCCGCGCGCCCACCAATTAGCATCAGATAACGCCGTTCAATAAGCCTCGCCTCGCGTCGAAAGCATCTCTGTTGTTCTCACGTTTTTTTTTTCTGTGGGCCTGGCGATCGGCCGAGCATTGGGCTGATGTTTATAAGTCGGGCTTGTTTGTCCCTTTTTTTCCCGCCTCTGCATACTAAATACAATCCCGATGATGACAATAGACGAAAAGGGACCCAGAACGACAAGGAAGGGAAAAGGCCGTCCGCTTTTCTCTAATCAGTTGTTATTGGACCTATTCAGCCGGAGATCTTTGGAAACAAAAGCTGTTTCTTCTAATATCCGCACCATTAAACCAGTCCTATCTCGGGGGCCGTGTCCATTCAATAGCAGTAGAAATACCTATTCATCACCAGCCCCGCGCCCGTTCTTCCCTTAATAAGAGAAGGAGAGATCTTTAACTGGCTGTAAATGAATGCTGAGGCTTCAGAAGGGCCGCCTCAGCAGCCTCCCTCGCAGGCCTGGCGTGGGCACATCCACAAAGCAAGATTAATTAGCATGTTCAATGGAGGCTCGTCTCCGGCGTGGCAACTTGCCGCCACGCGGCCGGCCTGCCGTTGCCGGGACGCGCCAGGCGCGCCTGGACCTCCCGCTACGGGGAACAGGGGAGGTCTGGAAACCGGTGGCGAAACCAGCAAGTAGGGCAGAGAGCAAATCAAATCAAAGCATTTGCCCTTTTTACGTTCCACCCTTACAGATTTTGTGTCTCCGCTTTAATAAAACAGAAAAGGCCGTATGCTGAAAACATAAAGGGCGGATCAGGCAGCCTGAACGCTGTTGGCGCATTGTGTGAAGACGGGAGGAGTGGAGGAGTACTGGGGGCCAGAGGAACGCTTGCTGTGCGCTACTGGGGTACAAACCTGCTCAAAGTC